>APFE031415261.1:0-17860 GCA_000404065.3 Pinus taeda | reverse complement strand
GAGGAGGGGATACCATTGACCAGAACAGAAAAGAAAGAGGAGGAAATGAGACTCATAACCCATCTTACCCAAGGAGGAGCAAAGGCAAAAGCAATTAGAGTTTTTTTAATGTACATCCAGCTTAAGCTATCAAAAGCCTTTGAAAGATCTATCTTAAGGAGCATACCTAGCTTCTTGGAATGCTTCAGGGAATGAATTATTTCATGAGTTAGGATGATGCCATCCCTAACTGCCAACCTTCGACGTATCCAGATTGCTCAAGCGAAATGATGAGAGGAAGCAACAATTTGAGTCTAGAGGCAATGATTTTGGAAACTATCTTGTAGATTATATTGCACAGAGCAATAGGCCTGTATTTATCAGGAGTACTAGGTTGATCCACCTTGGGAACCAGGGCAATGAATGTGGCATTCATTCCCGGAAACATCCATCTTAAGGTTCTTGATTCCTCAACTACCTACCAGACTTCCATCTTGATCAAATCCTAGAAATTGTGGAAAACGTTGGAGGTGAATCCATCCAGGCTAGGTGCTTTCCCTGCTTTTAGCTGACGAACTGCCGATTCAACCTCATGTAAGTCTACAAGCTTGAGAAGAAGTTGTTTATGCTCCTTTGAAATAATTTTAGGAATAGTTCGAGTAATTTTTTCTATGGCCAACGATCTCTCTAAAATTGGTTCATGATGCATTTGCTTGAAATATTTTAGGAGTTCGCTTTTAATTTCTTCATGTGTTTCCACTTTATCTCCCTGCTCATTTTGAATGTGAGTTATGTTGTTATTCATTCTGCGTTGGATGGTGGTACTATGAAATTTTTTTGTGTTTTATTCTCCATCTTTAAGCCATCGTTTTCTTGATTTTTCCCTCCATAGCGTTTCTTCCTGTTTATCCCTTTCTAAGATTTGCGCCTCAAGAACGTTTTCCTGCTTTGACAGGTCATCGGAGCGGCCTTCAATGATAATCCTTTGCTGTAGATGTTTCATATCTTGATCGAGGGCACTCTGAGCCTCGAAAATATTACCAAAAGAAGTATGATTCCATTGTTTGATCTTGCCTTTGAGATGCTTGAGATTCTGCTGAAATTGAAACATCTTTGAACCTGTTGGAGGGGAGAAATTGTTCCATTCCGAGTTGATTAAGTTGTGGAAATCCGGATGGGACATCCAGAAAGCCTCAAAACAAAAAGGTCTTCGGATCGGGTTGCCAGGACATGTCCATTGAAGGGAGATTGGCCAGTGATCAGATCCTGAGAGGGGCAGGATGGATGCTACAAAGTCTCCTTCGATATGAATAGCATTGTTTGAAAGTAAGAATCTATCCAAACAAGAAGTGATCTACTGCGACCCTATTCTCTTGTTGCTCTATGTAAAGAGTCCATTATTGAAAGGCAAGTCAATAAGCCAGTTATTCTGAATGAAGTCTTTTAGGGGTTTCCCTTCCTGATTCCCTCTATTCTTGCCTCCCCTTTTTTCTTCCAGCCTAGTAATCATGTTGAAATCACCCCCAGAAATCCATAATGGGTGCGGCCTATCAATGTTGATTGTAGAGAGTGTGTTTAGGATTTATGCTTTATGCATAGCCTCCTGGGGGAAATACACATTGGTTAAATTCCCATGTGTATTTGTCCCTATGATGTGAAAAATTGCTTGGAGGAAGTTCTTATTTGCATGAATGTTGTTGAGCCTAATAGCTCGGGCGTCCCATAAGACTACAAGTGATCTCATAATCACCCTATGAGTGACCTCAGTTGAAGATTTAATAAACAAAGGTATTACAGACTCATGTGTTGGTGTGTGTGTTCTGTGTTATTGAAACAACGGATCGATTAGATTGCCAAGACACAGACATTTTAAATGGAAAGACAATAGAGAAATACAGTAAGCAATACTAGACACAAACAATTTTTTAATAAGGAGTCACCTTAGTCTCTAAGGATACGTCTCTAGTCTAGCTTCAGTGGTGGCCTTGTTTTATTGTGTCTTTAAGCAGAGAATTACAAATGGAGGGACTCAATATGAGTTTTTCTAAAGCGGATTTTGCTTGGTAGGGTGGTTCTTGGATTCCCCAAGCCACTTGGAGTACACAGACTCTTATTCTTCCTACCAGCTCTATGGCTCTCAGTCTACAGTGTAAAGAGCCAACTGTGATGCTCAATCCGGACATATTCCTCTATGGGAAGGCTTGATTCTTCAAGCTATTTGGTGCTCGATGTTGCTTGTGGTCAGCTCGGCCCTCTGTCTCCTCCATTTGGCTTTACTTCTCTTTGTGCTTAGTCCTCCTCTCAGGGTTCACTGTTCACAGTATTTCTTGGTCACTCGGACTCTTCGATCTAAATCTCTCTTCCGATCTCCCATTCACTGTCTCTGCTCATGGCTTTAGCCATTCGACCTCTGTGTCTGTTCGTTTCCTCTCCTTCCTGCGTCAATTCACCTGTCGTCTGTGTGCTTGGAATTCCCTGTTTGGCGTCAGCATAATGCTCAGCAAGTAGCGACGTGTCTCCATCGGAACTGTGCCATCCCCCTTGTCGATTCATTGCTTTCTCCACCGTGGTGGTCAACGAATTCCAAATCCTCTTAAATCGTGGCTTAATCCCCTGTCAATTCCGCTTGTCTATTAGGCGTAATCTTAGCCGTCCGATTTGGGCTCCTCTAGATCCAATGTCATTCGCACGTCGAGCACGGTTGAATTGCTTGACTGAAAGCGAGTGATCGCGGTAGATTTTCTCTCTCCTCTGCTGCCACGCGTCGATCGCTGATTGTGATCACTCTGCTTTCTCCAAAACCACTTATCGTTCAAGGACGTCCTCATCAAACCGCCGGTTTCCAGGCCATGGGTCCCACCGTCGTACATTGGCGCTTTTTTGCCTTTTTCTGCTCGTGGTCCCCTGGCTCACAACGTGACCAAGCGCTTAAGCTCTACCATTTCGGCCCTGGTTTCCTAGCGATGCGTGTTAGCGATAGCGTGCATCGAAAACCAGCTCCTTTTCCCGATCCAAGCCTCCCAGGGGCTATTTTGACCTCCTGCACAGTCTCCATGGGCCTCGGTTAGCGCACTTTGACCGAGGTCCTCGTCGTTCCATGCGGGCTGCCATGGCCACTGGTTCAGTGTGTTTTCGACTTTGGTTTGGATTCTTCAAGGATTTGTTCGACCTATTTTAGTCATGGTTCTATGACAGTCGTTTATGGATCCAATTCATATCAGCAAGGCCTCTAGATGCCCCATCGGCATCCACTGCAGCGATGAGACTTCCTGGCTAGACTTTTGCTGCAATTCTTTCCAGAGTGCTTGAATTGCATTTGGTTTTTTGCAAGAAAAGGATTTGAGGTTTTTCTCACATTATCATGTTTTTGAAAAGTCTTCCTTTCCTGGGCCGTTAAGCCCTCTGATGTTCCATGATATTAGCTTCATTAGGAATTATTATGAGCGGAGTTATAGTACTTTGTTAGCTTGGAGTACTTGCCTGAATCCACTAGCATTTCTCCTATTCTGATTGCTTATTGGAGATTTGTCTTCCTTCCATGCTTTTTGATATATTTGGTAATGAATCTTCCATCCCAGGGGCTGCCAGTCTGAATACCTAAAGATTTTTGCCTTTGTGGCTGCGATAGGATCTCCTCCAGATTCTCTAGTTGTTGATCTAGAATTTTGTCAATTTTTTTGTGTTGCATGCCTGCTCTAGGCCTGGAATGTCTAGTACCCCAATATCTATACTCTCTGTTTCCTCCTCCATGTGCTGAGATTCATTTAACTCTTCATATGGTTCTTCTGCTATTCTGGAATCAGATTGTAAGTTGTATACCTCCATTCCTTGAGTATTGCATGCTGGAATCTTGTGCTTATATGAGGAGATGGTATCATTGAGCAGAGGATCTACTTGTAGCGCTTTGGAGTCTACCTGCTTCGATTGTTTGTCCTTCGTTGCCTCCATCTCTGGGGGAGTGAGAACTTCAGAGCTTGGGTCATTTTGACAAGCTAATTCTTCAAAGATGTTGCTCATTGAAGGCTTGGAGGAACTGGCTTGAGGCATTTTAGAATTTGAAGCTGATTTCTTGTGGCTTTTCCTGCAAATAGCTACTTTCGTAAAGCCATCAGCCTCAGGGATATCAGGTCCAGATGAGACTGAAGGTCTTTGAGTTAAAGGACAATCCCTAAATAAGTGGCCCAGTGCATGAAATCTTCAGCATCTAAATGGCACATGTTCATAATCAATCAAATGAACCCATTCAATATCATCATGGAATAAACTTACCGCATCCATGAGGGCCTTGTTGAGGTGCATGTAGACGTAGATACGAGCGAAGGAGGTATATATTCGGATTTTTGTTTCCTCTGAAACTTTTATAAATTCACCTAGAACATTTCCAGTCACTTGTAGGGAAGCTTTATCCCAGTACTCCACGGGAAGTGAGTACAGTTGAATCCAAACTAGAGCCCAACTAAGATCCTCCTTATCAGGGTTGAAGCGCTCTACCCACCCTCTGAGATATAGGCCGACGACATTGAAGAAGTAAGGCCCTCCATCCAACACCCTATTCTGATCCTCTAGGTAGTTGAAGATGGCTGTGAAGAAACCTTTTGGCCCCAATTGCAGGGTTATATGTCCGTTTGGGTTCCATTTCACTGTTATCCATCCCTGCAGTGCCTTCTCAGTCGGCCAAAGTCCTATGAATTTGCCTATCAAATCATGGTCTCTCATATACTCTATTTGAGCATTGATTCTGTGACTTGGAAGTTCTACTTTCGGACGCTCAGTAGCTACAGGCTTGCATGTTATCGAGCTGACCTTGGGTTGTTTTTTGTTATCCTATTTTGCCTGTTGTGAGTTCAAATCCGTGTTGTCGTCACTCCGGTCCTCCAGTTTGTCGCCTACCTTATTCCTTTGTCGCCCTTCATCATCCATTGGGGGAGGTGTTGCGCCCTCCCCCTGGGGGGGTTCATGAAGTTCTAAACTTTCTAGCTGGGAACGAAAAGTCGTGATGCCGTCAGTATTTGTAGGTCTTCAGCTGTCTGTAGTGATCTGTCATTGCAGAGATTGCTGAAACCCTAGAAAGCAGAGCCCTCGCTCGTTCCTCTCCCTGCTCTCCTTTATATCTTTCTATTTGTTATAAACAATGAATATGTAATTAATACAATTGTACGTACCGAAAACCAAAACTAAGGTACACATATATATGCAACACGCCATCTACAAACCAATAATGAAAGCCTTCATGGATGACAACAATGATGACATTATTGAACCAATCTAGTGAAAGAAGACACTTAACTATAATCATTCATAGTAGATTCTAATAATATAATTTGAATTCATAATGAAGCATCATTAGGGTTATTACCGGGACATAAAGGAGTAGACAAAGTTATATTTCTCTTTCTATTTGAAAAGAAAAGACCCACAATTATTTGCAGTCCCCTCTATGACAGAAAAAAATATTCGAGCAAGTACAAAAGTTAGTAATGAAAATGCTTGTTGACTGGTAGGTGGTGACACCGCGTTATATCAAAGGTGCAAGTGCCCCCGATTCATTTATTGTCGAACAGTTAAAAATTGTAGTGCAAGTCATCATATGAATGGCCAGCCTTGCAACATAGCCGATTGTATGAATAAGAAACCCTTGTTTTTCCACAATAAACAACTTTCTCTAGGTGGAGATGCTCGTGTGTATAGAATATATATAAAAACCCTGGCTTTCCAGGTAGGTGAAGTGGTGGCTTGTAAGTACTTGAAAGTAAGAATCACTACGATATAATTTTACCCAAAATTTCATTTTTTAAGTGACACGCGACATGCCAGTGCCAAGGGAATCGACAAAGTTCACCATATGAAAACCTAATACCAATCCCGCTTCTGAGATTTTAGACTAACTAGATATCATGCCAATACCCAGCTAACAAGTCTTACTCATTAAGATGCTAATAAGTTCAGCTAATTCCAAATATAGTAAAGGAGACAAATTCTTAGAAAATGAAGAAATATATACCTTATTTATTTAACATCGTGACATAGGGAAAAATAGTAAATGCAGGGTCTTATAAATTGAAACAAAGGAAATGAAAATTATATCTCGCTAAGTTACATGTGAGCCCAATGCTGATCACAAATATTGAAGTTGGAGTTCTATTAAGTGATTTTATCTTTTAACGAGTTATTGGATTAATTGGAATGCGCTCAGCCCAATTGACAAGAGTAACTTTTATACAAAGGAGCCCTCGGGTTAGTACATTTTATTATTACTCGTCATAACGTGGAAACACTCATGCAAATAAATCATTGGCTGCATGTGTGGCTAGGGTAACTTGTCAAATGCGCTTAGCTCTGTCATTATCATCCTAGGGATCGGTTTAAGGAAGGCCAACGAGCTGTCCGTGAATAGTGTAGCCTGTGAGAAACCCAATGTCACTCTGTGTTTTCTGGTTATTTTATTAGCTCACTCCTTGTTTTCTGGTTATTTTATTAGCTGTGGTTGTAGAGTGATGAAAATAGAAATGAAATGATAATATGAAAGTGAATCACGTCACAGTTGAACTTGGAGATGAGGGGGAAATGTAAATGATCTAAATTTTGTTGATGAGAATGCAAGCAAGCTTGCCTTTATGCCTATCAAATAATAGAGCAACTCTGATCCGGCTCTGCTCAGGTAGATTTTGAGCATCAATTTCATCAGTTATTTGGTTCTAGTTATTATTATTGCACTTCTCTGTATGGCAGAAACTAAGGCCCACTCGATAGTCGATCCATCTTTAGCTTAGCACCATCTCATTCCATTTCTAGAACTAGCCGCGCTGTTAGCATTGCAGGGCCTGATGGTTTCCTATTTTATGACCCCAGGGAACGCCAATAGGTTCAATCCCCAGGTCGAATGCTAGAATCTGGACATCCTGCAGTTGTTGGTTACAGAAATGGGGTAAGTCTAATTTGTCTACATACCTGCTTGTTGTTTGTAAAATTTAAAGATGAGGGTTTCAATTTACTAATAATTTCAAATATAAATCTCTGAATGTTCAAAAAATTAGGCTTTGGGTCTTTCTTTACAACTAATTTTACTGTTATTTTCATTATCGATATTTGGTTTTGTATAAATTCACTACATAAGGGATTGAGGGAATTAGAAATGAGAACCTAAACACAAGCTGAGGCTTGAAACAAGATCTTTGTCCGCCAAGAAAAATAGTTGAGGCACCTGAAACAGGGTTTTTGTCCGCGAAGAAAAACAACAACGTGACTTGATCCTTGTCATTGTTAGCCTGGATGGATTCGAAGGCAGTGGAGAAATTTTCAGGAGTTGCATCAATCTGAGTAAAATCCTCTGTTATGGGTTTTGGGTTTTGGAACAGTGTAGCAATACCCATCAGAGATGGTAAGCATATAATGCATGTTTCCCTATGTTTTTTATTACTGACATTGGCTTTACTTAATGGATTCAAACCATGTGTAGGTTTGCTGAAATGCAACCCAAATCCCTTCGTCATGAACAACCCAAAGCCCTTTGTCATGAACAACACAAGTTTGCTGAAATGTGGCCCAAATCTCTTCGGCATGAACATCACAGTGTGCAATGGTTTCTATAATCTCTATACCATATTACAATACTAGCCATACCAACTATAAATATTCAAAAGCATTTTGGTATCCTTGTAGGAGGAGTTGAAGGGACACTGGCAAACTCTGAGGATTTTCAAAAATTTCTTTGTATTCCTGCAAGAGAGGGACGTTGGAGGAGGAGTATTTTTATCTTGTTTGGCGGCTTCACTAGTAAGCTTGTCCTTTGCATTTATACTTAGAAATAGTAAATATCTATTTTTTTCTTACTACAAAGAAAAAGCACAAGCATTTTGCAGATAATAAATAG
Organism: Pinus taeda; assembly: GCA_000404065.3. Taxonomy (NCBI): domain Eukaryota; kingdom Viridiplantae; phylum Streptophyta; class Pinopsida; order Pinales; family Pinaceae; genus Pinus; species Pinus taeda. Next base: position 10,011 of record APFE031415261.1, on the reverse strand, counting down.
TAAATAACATAAGCATATAATAAATAGTAAATAACATAAGCATTTTGTAAATAGTAATAGTAAATAGAGGAATGGAAGCAAAAGAAGGGTCTTAGGCTACCAGCCATGCCCTGAACTAGCAATGAAACAGAAGCAAAAGAAGGGTATTCTAGAAGCAAAAGAAGGGTCTTCCGCTAACAACCATGCCCTGAACACGAGCTCTGGAGATTCGAGATTGTTATGGTATGAAGACAGAGACCTCAAATTCTCAGCAATAAGGTATTAAACCCATAATAAGGTATTAAACCCAACTCTTGGAGATCCCAACGCCACATAAGTGTTACAAAGCCCCAAATGGCAGTGTTACAAAGGCCCAAATGGCAGTTTCAGAAAGATCCAGACCTCAAAAAGGGAAAGCTAGGAAAGGAAATATATTAAATAAATTCTCAGCAATAAGGTATTACACACAACTCTTGGAGATCCCAACGCCACATAAGTGTTACAAAGCCCCAAATGGCAGTGTTACAAAGCACCAAATGGCAGTGTCGGAAAGATCCAGATGTCAAAAAGGGAAAGCTAGGAAAGGAAATATATTAAACTTGCCATGTATGTTGGTGAAACAGAACCCCCAATGCCACATAAGTTTTACAAAGCCCCAAATGGTAGTGTTACAAAGGCCCAAATGGCAGTGTCAGAAATATCCAGACGTGAAAAAGGGAAGGCTAGGAAAGGAAATATATTGAACAAATTCTCAGCAATAAGGTATTAAACCCAACTCTTGGAGATCCCAATGCCACATAAGTGTTACAAAGCCCCAAATGGCAGTGTTACAAAGCACCAAATGGCAATGTCGGAAAGATCTAGACATCAAAAAGGGAAAGCTAGGAAAGGAAATATATTAAACTTGCCATGTATGTTGGTGAAACAGAACTGGCATTTAATGTGCTCCGCTAATGTTAGTATTAATTTAGCTAATATTTACTAGTTTTAAAATACAAAACAAATTACTAATTATAACCTATGTTTTTGCTCTTCGGCCTTGGGAAGAGGCCAAATAAGAAGACAGATCAATTTATAAACTTTGTTTATATCATGATCAGTGGGATTAAAAAATAGGTAAACTAATGCTAAAATAGGCATAATCGATTACAATAGTCCCATGCCATTGCCAGGGACTAAAAAGACAAATTCCGAATAAAAAACTAAAAACAGAGAGTTTATCCAAGGACACCCCACCTAACAAATTGGGGCATGTGAAGCAATGATTTAAGGATGAAGCCCAATCTAATGTAAAAAGGCATTCATGGAAAAATTACTGTAAGAAAGTATTCACTATAAGTATCGACGTCAATTCAATTCAATTCAATGTATAAAGGCATGGTCTAACTTTTATGTAACATGGAAATACATAAACGACAGGGCACAAATAAGAATCCTTAAACTCTAACATGCTTTGAAACAATTCACCATATCGTTAGTTTCTTTTTACCGGATGTCCATTGCGGGGCCCTAGGTTTAACTTGTCGGAGTGCTTAACATTTAAGTTGGTGGAGTGTTTGACGTAATTAGACTCATCAGGTTAATAAAAAGATTTAATCGGAAATCAATTGTTTTATGTTCAAGTTAATGTTTAGGTATACTGTATTAATTAAACTAACTCATTTTTTAATAATATTATACTCAATAAAATGCATCAAAAATAAAACTAAATGGAGTAGTCTACCTAGGTGGAGGAATGGCCTAGTTTCCGTCATCGCCTGGAACATCGTCGAGCTCCAGCCACCGGCAATCCCTCCCCTAGCTCCGCTACCCTCCCTCTCCACCACCCTCCCTTGGAAATCCTGACAGAAAATCCAATTGGAGCTGGAAATCCTGACATCCCCTGACAGATCGGATCCAAGCTGGAATTGCAGCCGTGGAGAGTTATTGCGATCCCAAAGGGCTGCTCACTCACCTTCCTCCTTGACTCGGCACCAACGCCTCCCGCTCTACAATTCCTCCGCTCTGATAAGATTTAACAGTCCACAGAACATCACCAGACTAAATCAACAATTCGTTTTAGGTTACAGAACAACTAGGTTCTAGTGATTGATTCAAATCATTGGAAGATCGCACCAGTTTTCAAGTATATACAATACTTTGAGAACACAACATATGAATATAATGGCCTACTGGAGCAAGGAATAAATTGAGGAGGAAGTAAGCAGGTTCCATGGTCTACCACCATTAAAGTGCTTCAAATTGTTTCAGAGGGAGAGTAGAATGCCTGAGAGAAGCAATACCATTCTCTGTCTACCAGCGAAGAAATGCATTTGGGCTGTGAGGGATTTCATGTTCGAGCAGGAGAGGGCTTTGGAAGGAGTATGAGCTCCATTCAAAGTGCCTAAATGCGAGGAAATTGAAACCTTATCCTCTAAATGGCGCAAATCAACTAAAAAAAGATCATAGAAAGCTCCATGCAAGAGCTCTGAAAGTGTCCAAGAGAATAATAAGACATTATAAAAGGTAGAGGATGTGCCCCACAATGTTGGCAAAGTCCATAAGCCGGAACAGAGTGAGGAGCAACAAAGCCAACAAGAGGAGGAATATGATGGGGTTATCTGCAATGTATGTAGTGGCTATGATGGTAATTCATCAGATCCAATAGTGTTCTATGATGGGTGTGATCTCATGGTACATTCTACTTGTTATGGTGATCCACTAAATAGGGGAAGCCTAGATGGAGATTGGTTCTATGCAAGGTGCATAGACGATGAAGGTAAATCCCTAAAGTAGGCTTGTTGCCTCTGCCCCTCGTCGAAAGGGGCCATGAAATGTACTACTTAGAACTCATGGGCCCATATTTCATGCACCCTTCTGGTCCCTGAAGTGTTCTTCCAGTGTTCAGAAGGAAGAGAGAGGATTGATTGTTCAAGGGTACCTGCAAGAAGGTGGGGTATGGTCTGCACTTTCTGCGATATGGCTAAAGGTGCTTCCATCGAATGTTCAGAATTCAGGTGCCCTTCTACCTTCCACGTGTCTTTTGGGTTGGATAGAAATTTGTGCATCGAGTACAGGGAGGGTAAGGCAGGAGGCATTGTCGTTGGCTTCTACAATGTTCACACCCTCAAGTGGGAGAAGGTCAGTTTATTTCCTAGATCATTGGTTTCGATTTTTCATTTTTCATTGTCTGAAAGACAACTCAAAGAGCTATGTTGCAAAAGAAGACTTCCTTTTTCTTAGGCCAGGTTTGAGAAGTATCTATTATGTTAAAATTTTCCAGTAATTTTTTGAAATTTATATTATATTGGTGTTGTAAAAATAAATTGAAGATAAACCAATAAAATGCTTGATGCATTATTTTTAATGTTAGTGATCTTGAAGTTATCCTCCATTGAGAATGAAACTTTGGTAAAATACATTTACAAAAAAGGGAAGCAAAATGTTGTTGTAGATGCACTCTCAAGAAATGATGAGGATATGGAAACATTTCTTTATGTCATTTATATTATCCAACCCGAGTGGAAAACTGAATCAAGGGATGAATTGAAGAATGATGAAGATGTGTGGTCACTCATTCAAAAGTTGCAGTAATATCCCGGTATATATGATACATTTAGCTAGAAAAATGATTCATTATGGTACAAAGATTGCTTATATATTTGTAAGAATTCCCAACTCAAACAAAATATTCTTTTGGAATTGCACACCTTTCCCTTAGGATGGCACTCAGGATTTTTAAAAACTTACCATAGGGTCAAGAAGATATTTTTTGGGATGGCCTTAAATCTGATATTTAGAAGTTTGTGACAGAATGTTTGGTTAGCCAAAAAAATAAAGTTGAGAGAATTAAGACCCTGGGTCTGTTACAACCTTTATCCGTTCCAAGTCAGCATTGGGAGGAGGTCCCAATGGATTTTATCACAAGTTTACCCAAGTTTGAAGGAAAGGGTGTCATCATGGTGGTAGATGATAGAATTACCAAGTATGCACACTTTTATGCATTATCTCATCCTTTTAAATCCAATACAATTGCTAATGAACTTACGAAAACAATTCAAAAGCTTCATGGAAATCCAAAGATTATAGTAAGTGACAAAGATCCCATTTTCACTGGAAATTTTTGGACAAAATTATAATATGGTCTTCGTACTCAATGAGCTCATAACTCATCTTATCATCCTCAATTTGATAGGAAAACTAATTTAGTGAACAAATGTTTGGAAGGATATCTTCGTTTCTTTGTATATGATAAATAAACATAATGGCTCAAATGGTTACCTCTAGCTGACTCATGGTATAACACTTCCTTCCATACTGCGACAAAAATGACCCCATTTATGGCACTTTATGGATATCATCCACCATCCATCACACCATCTTTAAGAGCAAATTCTAAGGTTCAAGTAGTGGAAGATCACATCGAGAATCAACAAAAAGTTCTCCAACTCTTAAGGATAAACCCACTTTAGCATAGAATCAAATGAAACAATAGGCATACCAACATCGCAGTGAAAGAAGTTTTCATGTAGGTGACTGGGTATATTTACGGCTGCAACCATACAAACAAATTTCTCTCAAGAAACCTAAGAAGGATAATAAATTATCACCCAAGTACTACGATGCTTACAAGGTGATGCAAAAGATTGGTATAATAGCATACAAATTAGAGCTGCTTGCACCTTCCTGAGTACACCCAGTTTTCCATGTTTCATGCTTAAAGAAGGTTATCAGTGACAAGCTTCCAGTTCAAACAGTGTTGCCAAAACTTGATGAAGAAGGAAAAATCATGTTTTAGACTGAAGTAGTCATGAAACAAGAACCCGAAAACTACGAAATTGATCAATTTTAGAGTATCTCATTAAGTGGAAGAACTTACCCACTTAAGATTCCACATGGGAGGATGATAATTTTATACAAAATAATCCATACCTACTCAAGAATTGAGGACAACTCTTTTTTGAAGGAGAGGGGATTTTAGGTCCCTATAATACTAGTGTATCCCACTTATTGGTATTGTTGTGCCCATGTAGCCCCCATATTGTTATTCTTGTTCCTCATATAAGCCTACTATTGTTATTGTTGTGCCCTTACATTATTATTTTTATGTAAGCTCTGATTATATTGTGACCCTTTAGACTCCTATATATACAAAGGAGGTGTTATTATTTGTATCATCCAATAATTGTTCATTTATGTAATGTAAAGGAGGTTTCCCCCTCGAAGAGGACATTTTTTAAAGTTGTTGATCTATCTTTTTGTGAGATGGTTGCATAACAGTTTCTACCATCATCTCCAAGCTTGATATGGAATTACATGTTGTTCTCCTCTAACCTGTTGAAGAATTATGTATCCCTTGTCATGTGGAATGAAGCCCCTGAGTCAATATACCATACACTACATGGAACTGATTTTTCCATGCAAGCTATCAAAGAGAAATCCAATTCAAACTATGATCTGAACTTAAAGAGGAATGCAACAAATTACACATATAACCGTAAATACAAAAATGTACCAGAAATAACAATTCATTTCATTAATATTAGAATACTGAAATATGCTTGCAAAAAAAATGGAAATAAACTAACTCAGGTGATGGTAGTTTATTTCTGAGAAGAGATATGGCAGCTACATGCCTCTGAACTATGTTAGAATGAGGCTCAAAGGCATATCTATTATTGAGAAACAATGGAAAACCCTAAACATCCAAAAACCTAACCCTAGGATATGAAGTGCCAAATGTTTGGGCCCCGTTTGGGTAAATTGGTACATCAACTTCCTAGGGTTGTAACTTTGGCATACAATCTTCATTTGGTTATCATAATACCTCATTTAAAATATTTCAAAGAGTAGGAAAAAAAAATTGGTAGGCTAGTTGGGGAAGTTCTCTATGTCTCAATTTTCCATAAAAACGTTGTTTAGGGCCTCAAAATGGCTTTGGATGTTCAGGATTTGAAAAACTACCAAAAATAGTAAATTGTGTTACAATTAAAGAAATTGAAAAACTGAAAGAGACAACGTTGGGGTCCAAGTGGAATAGGTGGGCAACCACCAATATCCACCTAGATAAAACTAAGAAGAGCATCCTTCTCCTCCTACTACTGATGCATCATGCTTGTTAGATTTCTTGTTTGGACATTTTGTAGCATAATGTCCAAACTCATGACAATGAAAGCACTTGATATTGCTAAGATCCTTCTTTGCCTTTCTTTCATTCTGAATAGACTCGTTTTTGCCTTGGGAATTCTTTCCCTTTGCCTTCTTCCCTTTTTCAGTTAAAGCAAAGTTCTCCTCCTCTTCTGTCCTGGATGAGACTCCATCCCTTGTGTTCCTCCTTATCTCTTCCTACACAAGATATGATGACAGTCTCTCCCAATTAGGGAGCTTATCTCTGCCACTCACTGTGTCCTAGAAAATCCACCAAGATTTGTGAAGCCCAAGAAGAGTAAGGCTCACAAGATTTTCTTATGGAACTGTCCCCCAAAGTTTATCCCTCACTTGAGTAAGACTTGATAGATATGTAACAATGGGCTCATCCTTGCCCATTCGAATGTTCCTCAATTTGCTCTTCCAAGCTATTTTTATGGCATCACTATTGCTTTTAAATAGATTAGTAAGGGCCTTCCACATCTAGAATGGAGTTTCCTTACCATGCAAATTTGAAACAAAATGGTTTCTAACTCCTTCTAGGATCATCCTCCTATATCTGACAGTATCCTTCTTTCATTGAGTCAGTTATTGTGCATATGATGTAGGAGGTTTATGAATATTAGTCTTGATGTATTCCAAAACCCCATTATCATCTAACACAACCTCCATTCTATCCTGACATGCACAAAAAATTGAAGTTCCTTCCAGTGCATGGTTTGTCCTCAAGCCATAGGATGACATGATTCATGCACTTGTAGAATTCCTACACTGACCGACCTTCTCTCGAATGCACTCTAAATATGATCAAGGAACTAGGTCTTTGTATTGTTTTCTATGCTGATACCATGTAGAAAATTCTTGAAATCTTGCAATTCCTAACAAGAGCAAACTGATCTGCAAAAGACACAAGATTTCTCTACCAAAATTCTGCAGAAAGAAAACAATAAATAAAAACACAATCCACATAGAACACAATAATTTATCTGGGGAACCCAATTGGAAAAAACCCCTCTTTCTTGTATTAGATAAACTGAGGAATATGATCTAGTATATAGAATTTGCTTCAAGCCTGAATCTCCTTGCAATACTGATAAACTCTCAACAAGACTTGCCCAACACTTAGGCAAATAAGGCCTGCTAGGAGCTCCTATTTCCTAGAGCAAATATGGCCCTAAAAATATGAATTTATCTTATTTCCTTGTGTAATTCTTAAGATAATTTCTCTGATTGCTTCTCAAACTCTACACACAAAAACTTGTGTACCATAATAAATGCAATTTGAGCCTTCATTGAATCTCAATAGGAAATTTTAATTGCATGACCTACCAAGGCTAAATTTAGCAGCTGCAAAAGTTAACTCAGAGTAAGTTGAGAAAACACAAAGTCAACTACCCAACTAAACTCATAACTATCTCTATTATAGAACTAGAGATCAGTTAATTGATAGACACTAGAGTTAACTCCACTAAATAGCTAATTTTAGCCATCAACTAGTCCACAACTCAGTAGAAGCCATCTAATTCAAATCAACTGACAACAATTCAATAATGGGGCACATCACACATGTTAATTAAAAGCTAACTCAAGAAACTACGAGACTGAATTCAAATTGGCATCTTTAACTAAGGCACAAGTCAAAGAAGCCATTCCTTGCTACATTTTCAACAAGAAATATAAGATGAGAAACATAATAAAACGGAGTCGTCTATCAAGGCGAAGGAATTTCCTGGATGGCTTAAAGTGGCCGGAATTCAGGAAAAACAATTTCAAAAGATCTTGTAGAGGCAGTGTTTGAATCATGTTTTTGATGGTGGAAATGGATTCAGCACCATCAAAAACGTCTAGGACACTTAAAATTTTGAAGTTTAACAACTATAACTTGGATTTACAAAAATCCTTGCCATATTTTCTCTAAATATGACCAGAATTTCCATAAATTTCTGCGCAATTCCTCCGAGTCGTTAGACTACGACTAATAAATGTTGGCATTATGATACAGGTGTTGTCCTTGATGGCAACTCACTCAGAGGTATGATACAGGTGGCAACTCAATTAGATAACAGATCATAATACAACAAGTCAAGAGAGAGGTATATGCAGGTTAACCTTGATGAAAGTGCGTATACATATGGATGAGCAGAATAGAAGATGCGTATACGTGCACATGCAGGTTAACGGAAGGAAAGGTGTGTACATATTGGAAAAGTAAGTTTTGGTTCGTGGTATTTGGTCCATGATATTTTGGTATTGGTCCGTGGTATTTGGTCCGAAATGTTGACCCCAGGTATTGGGTCCAAGGTATTGGTTCTACATGGTTTTGGACCATGGTATTGACAGAAGCCTAAACCTATATAAGGAGCAGATCATTGAGGCCAAGGGAGTGCAAGTGAGTGTTGAATATTTAATGAAGTGTGAGATCTAGTATACTGGTTATAGGTTTTTGATGCTTGGCTCGATCTGAATCAAGGAGGCTCCTATGAATTTGATAAAGGTTGATGGACCAGGATCTTGAAGGCTAAAATGTATTATCATTATATGGTATGATCATGAGTAGATCTGAGTACTCGCGCATGTTTTATCCTTTATATCTTATTGTCTTGGTATATCTGAAGTTGGAAATTGCAGCGAAGGTATAAGTAATTATCTTTAGATATGTACGCAGGTTCTCTGTGGTGAAACGACATATACACGTCGGTTTGACATAGTCAAGTAGCATATACAGTATGAGATTTGATGTTTCAGGTTGCTGTTGGTTCTAGTGGAGTTCTGGGCTCTGGTATGTGTTCTGGTAATTGTGTTTTGATGACAGGGTTTCAATGATTAAGTATTGGGTGATTCAGAAATTGATGATGCAAGTATAGTTTATGATTGTATTGCAGTGGTGATTGTTTTGTATCTATGAATCCAGCCTGAAAATTATGAAACGTGGTCCCTGGAAGAAAAGAGAAGGTTGTAGCCTTCTGTAGGTTAGCAGCTACCTACTAGTACTTCAGCTAGTACAAGAGCTAAGGGGGTTGTAGCTCCCTTCCAGGAGAAGCTGGAGAACGAGAGAAGGTTGTAGCCTTCTGCAGGTTCTAGCCTGCGTTCTGGCATAAGGCTGCACTAGTACAGAAACATTGTAAAAAGAAGTTTCTAATTGAAAGAAGATAGAGATGAATTGCAGCAGGTGGTTTTCACCCACATTAGGTTTCCACCTTATATCATGGTGTTCATGTGCATTGCTTATGTGTGATGATCTGTTCTGTTTTACTGCTCCTTTTACTATTCATATGGTTAATAATGTTCTGATGCACTCATTAAAGGATCAACTAACTGAATCATAAGTTTACTGGATATACACTTGTTGCATTAGACACAGTTGCGTATACACGCGGTTTGCCTTAACTGAAGTTGCGTATATGAATCTGAGTATGAAAATGAAAAGTTATATTGATTAGATAATATTGTATTATTTCCAACAATAAAACTATTGAATATCATCAATACTAACAAAAAAGAAGATTAATTAATATGTTTTATACTATGATTTACATAATCTAATATATATTATTAGATCGATGAAATATACGCTTGATCATATATATTTTTATCATTGCTTTGGATCATGGTATATATACTAATATTAACAAGATCAAATGCATAATATTTGGACCTTTTAAAAATTAAAATACTAAACTAATAATAAATGGACATTATGGATCTATTAACATCATGTTATAACATTACGTTATGTTTTGCTCCATTATTACATTCTCAAATAGCAAACACTTCTAAGCATTAAATGTTGCAAAAGCATGCTTTGATCAAATCATTCCTTCTATTTATCACGAAAATTGAGCTCTCTCTCTCTCTCTCTCTCTCTCTCTCTCTCTCTCTCTCTCTCTCTCTCTCTCTCTATATATA
>APFE031415257.1:0-20466 GCA_000404065.3 Pinus taeda | reverse complement strand
AAGAAATAACTAGGAGGTTAAAATAATTAACTTCCATGGAAAATGACCTCCCATTTGTTGATATACCGATTCAATACTACATGATTCTTATGATAGTTTCTAGAAGTTGGAGAGGTCATTTTTGAGTAGATGTTGTTGCAAGATGATTTGAGTTGCTAGTCAAACTTAAGAAGGGAAAGCGCCAGCTTCGTGAAGCAAAGCTTGCTAACGAGCTAGCACTCCCTTCCTTGAATTTCACCCGGAAAGCTAGGAGAGTTGAACCACCGGAAGCATGGCTCAGAGCAATGGGCAAGATTAAATTTACCATCAAAAGCTTGGCTGGCTTGCTTCGAGGAAAAGTGATTTTTCAGAGGACTCGAATTAGCTACTTAAAATGCCATGTCTTACCTAATATCCATCTGGCTAGGTTTATTGCCAGTAGTGGTTCAGTTAATTACCAAGACTATAGCATTGAATTACATACTTAGTGGTAGCAAATTTCGGTCAGTTGCATGAGGCGAGGATGTCACAAACATTGGGATTATTTTCCAAATAAAGTGGATTCGATAGGGGTGTGAAGAAGTCACGTGGTGCTTCATTTACATGGTGTTGGACATCGTATGTGTAGTATTCTGCATGCCAAGGTCAATTTGCATGGATAAACAATTAAGGGAGTGTGCTTCCACGTCCCTCGATTGAATGGCTAAATGGTATAACAATAACCCACCCTCCACCCTCTAAAGTGCAAAAACCCCATCTAAAAATATAAAACATTCTTTTGAATCAAACATATTAAAATAATTTCTTATTCCACAAATAATTAATATGTTAAAAAGATTTCATATATCAATTTAATTTAATATCTAATTCAATAAATCTAAAACATTCTTTTAAATCAAACCTACTAAAATGATTTCTTATTCCACAAATAATTAATATGTTAAAAAAAATTCATATATCAATTTAATTTAATATGTAATTGAATAAATATAAGTGTTATTATTATTAGTATTCAATATTTTATTGAACTATTTTTAATTTTGATTAACTTGTAATTAAGAAATTATTAGATCTTACTATATCCTCAACTAACTCCACGTACAAATATATATATATAATCCACCCATAAGACCAAATTTCATTTTTTTAAATGTTTAGTAATGGGTCCACCAATAGGACCAAGCAGCCAATTAACATTATATAATTTTCTCATTTTTTTAAATGTTTAGTAATGGGTCCACCAATAGGACCAAGCAGCCAATTAACATTATATAATTTTCATTTTTAATAATCGCTCCACCACTGGTACATATTTTTTTATTATGTTTAGTAATGGGTCCACCAATAGGACCAACCATGCCGTGTAAATCTCTTGCTTCACCCAAATATACGGAGGGGTTTGACTCCGTAATGAGAATAAATACTCACTCATCAACTACCTATTACTTCATCAAATCCAAATATTTTGGTTTCCGAGCGGCTTCTGATTATTTCTATTTTGGTTTCTGCGGTGATCCGCGGCTTCTGATTATTTTGGTTTCAGCTGGGATCCGCGGCTTCTGATTATTTCTTCTCCTTCGATTATTTTGGTTTCAGCTGGGATCCACGGCTTCTGATTATTTCTTCTCCTTTGCATGTTACAACCAACAACCGTCTGACGCGATCGTATCAAATCCAAATATTTTGGTTTCAGCTCGGATCCGCGGCTTCTGATCATTTCTTCTCCTTTGCATGTTACAACCAACAAACCTCTGACGCGATCGTAGGATTTCAATGGAAGGAATCAGCATCTCACTTCTCCACACAAATCAGATGGCCCCTGCTAAAAGGAAAGCAACTAGTGATCCAGTTCCAGCTTCAGCTTCAGAGAGAAGCTCTGCCCGCAGCTCCAAAAGGATGAAGATGACAACAGCAAAATCCGACGTAGAAGAGTTGCCCAGGGCCAGCACGGCCCCGAGAGTTGGAGTGCCCCATGCCTGCAAAGAAAGGTTAGACGTTATTAAACGAGCTTTGAATTTCAAAACGCTAGGGTCCACTGTCGATTTTTTTTTACCTACAATCGAGGGAGCTAAAGCCATCGCAGAGGTCACCAGAGAACTGGGCTACCACAATGGAGGGAAAACTATCGATTTTTTATTACCTACAACCATGGGAGCCAAAGTCATCGCAGACATCACCGGATCTCTGCGCTACAAGAATGGAGGGGAAACCATCGATTGGTTAATAGAAATGGTCCGAACCCAGCCCGTGGACATCCAGAATGCACGCAGACAGCTCGATTGGTGGTTGCCAACTCAAACCAGGCGCTTGGAAGAGCTGACCAGTGAGCTGGGCTTCCACAGAGGCGGGGAAACCATTGATTGGCTATTGCGTCAGGCAAAGCCCGCCATTGTTTCAAGAATGGCAGGACATTCTGCATCTACTGCTACTGCAGGATACTCAGGCATATATTCATGGAGTTGTCTATAATGCGACTTTTTGGAGATTCCGGTGACGGAATACGGCGGAAGAAATGAGGTTAAATCTTGATTTTTAGCAATTAAAATGGTTTTTTAACTGCATATTTGGATTCAGGGCCCTGGAAAACCCCTAGGAGCCATTGATTGTGCAGAAACTAGCTATCAAACTTGGGATTCCAATGAATTGCTGCCGGATTTTGACCGGAAAAATCCGCCAAAAAAGCTTTCAAAAAGTCGCGTTATAGACTACTGCTATATTCATCACCTGCAGCCCCTCCATTCTCTACAGAATTTTCACAGAACCCACAAGCTGTCAGACCAAGTACCTTTACGCCCAGTAATGGACTAGGAGGAGGCATTAGTCCGATACCCACACCCGTTCAAAGCAACACGTATTCATCACCTGCAGCCCCTCCATTTCTTACTCCACAATTTTCACAGAATCCACAAATGGTCAGGCCAAATAACTTTACGCCAACAAATCAACTAGCAGGAGGCACTACTCCCATACCCACACTCACAACGCAGTACTCTTCAAATCCTCGCACTCCCATTCCCACAGGCAGTAGACCCACGACCACACCCACACCCGTTCAAAGCAGTAGACCCACGACCACACCCACACCAATTCCTAATACTTACTTTCCTGGTGCCCAATCCCAAATGAATGGATATGGCCAATTTCAGAACAATGGTATGTTTAATTCGGGAAGAATGATGCAGCCAATGTCCCGTCCTCAATCTACTCTTATGAACAACCATCCTAAACACAATGCTGCTAGTGTTAATTATGGTAACAGGAGATCTAAAATGGATCAGCGACAAGCACCTCCGCAGTTAAATCATTTAACTTCCCAAGCTTCTAATTATCCTCAAGAACTCGAAGGAACCTGCAAGGCACAAACGCTGCTTATCGAGAATGTTGCTACGGCTTCAAATAACGCAAATCAGATGAGCTCCGGGACTCCCAATCCTAATCCTGCTCAGGGTATAATTAAGCAAATAAAACCTCCAGCTGATCAGTATCCGAGGGAAATAAGAGTTGACGGGCACGATCCAAATCAACTACTCCCCAGTTACTGCAACGGAGGCCAATCGTCGCCCATTGTTTTACAAACTACTCAAAGCATGGGCGAGACACACACGGCGGGGCTGCCAGTGATGAAGAATCAAATACCAGAGAAAAATTCTCGTGGAATGCAAGACGAGAATAATGAAAATGGTGGAAAGCCAGTTGCTGCACTTAACGAAACCCATCGTCATGAAGAAGAGGAGAATCCAGTTCCAAAAAACTGGAAAGCCATCAACGAGTTTGGGAATACTGAAATTGAAACTCAGACAGAGAAGCAGCAGGAGATTAAAGAGTCTGTGAATATGGAAAATGATACTCAAGCAGAGAAGCAGCAGGATGTTATAATTGAACTGGTCACCTCACATCAAGGAGTGCCTTAATAGAGCACTTGATAACCGTTTATCCATGACCCCATGGACTCAAAAATTGTATGTTTGGGTAGGACTACATCATCATCATGTCCAATATATCACCCCAATTGGGGCAGGGAATTGAACTGGTGACTTTGCATCAAGGATTTCTTTAACAAAGCACTTAGTCACCATCTATCCAAGACCCATGCACAAATTGACTGAAATATTATACTTAAACACTTATTTATTGGATCAATGGATGATAAGAATTATGGAGTTGATTACAATCTTCATGGTTATATCTTTTTTATCACATTCATAGGGAATAAAATTCAAATGATGACATACTATCCAAAATGAGAGTGGGCTTACAACTAGGTTAAATACATTATGAAGAATACCTACAAGGAGAAGTGTTGGTTAAATAGTAGAGGACACATTTCCTTTACTTGAATATTTAACTGTTAAAATTGGCAACAGGGAAAAAATACACCTTGGAAAGCTCATATGATGGAGATGATATTTTTATAGGATTCCTCTTTCCGAGAGGTGCAAAATTTGATCTGAATATCATCTCATTATGACAAGCAGAAATGGAATAATGAATTTATTTGATCTATGGACAATTTGCCAAGGTCAGTGAGAAGTTTAATGTAGGCTCCTGAAGCCCAACAGTTATGTCTCTTCACCCTCAACATTGTGTATAAATAGAAGAGGAATTTTCCTCATTTTGACACACTATCAGCACATATTTCTCTCTCTTCTTCTCATTGGTTCGTACAACAAACAGGAGCATCTCTCTTCTTCATGCGCTGACTTGGGTTTACTAGAATTATAGGCAGAAAATCACAAATATTTTTTGGGCCAATTGTAGGGATGTTGACCAGCGTTGACCGAGGGTCAAACCTTATCCTTTAACTATGTTTTTTAGGCAGAAAATCTGATCTCTTGAGGCCGCATCCCTAGGCATAGAAATCAAGGAAATTGCAGCAATTTGACTTGCATTGAACGTAGGCCCTTTGACCGCAACATTGACCTATGTTGACCGTGTTTGACCAAATATTTGACTATTTTGGGCTGATTCAAACTGCCTTTGGAGGTCGAGTTTGCTGGATCCGACCAAGCTCTTTTGGAGGAGATTCTCTGTTGGTTTGACTAGCATTGAATATCTAGTTAGGACATCCTGTTGATTGAAGTCTGACTGGACTGTTTTAACAGTGTATGGGCAAGTAATTTTTGTATGGTGTACTCTCTCTCTCTCTACTGAGATTTTGAAGACTAATAAGAATATTTGATAAAATGGTTTTCCCCACATTGGGGTTTTTCCCTGACATCTACCAAATATTGTGTCCTGTTGTCTTGGTTTATCTTCTGCTTAATTTTTATGTTATATCTGTATTTACTATAAATGTTTATATGATTTCTAATCTGGAAATTGATATTGGGCTAATAAGAAAAATAGAAGTAAATTTGTCTAAATAATAGAACATACCATTTATATCTAAAATTAACATGGTATCGGAGTTGATGTGAAGACAAAGCCCAAGAAAGAGTGAGAAAAGAAATCACTGAGATTTGTTGGACAAGGACAAGATTCAATGGCCTCCTCATCTTACTTCAAATCTGAGGACAAGCGCAATGATAAGTCTGATTATCATGCATGGAAGATTTCTCTTAAATTGACTTTGGAAGAGCATGATTTTATGGATAGTGTGCACAGAAAGATTGTTGAACCTCCTTCAAATGCACCGGTTGCCGCTAAGACAAAGTACAAGAAAGGTGAGGTCAAAGCTAATAAGATCATCATGGATTCTATTCATATGCATTTGGTTGCTTACATCTCTGATTTGGGTACATCTAAAGATATGTATGAAAAGTTGGTTAACATGTTTAAAGCTAGCAATGCAAACCAAGTCCTCTTTCTCAAGAACAAGTTGAAGGAAATAAAGAAGGGAAGAGGAGAAGATATCCAATCTTACTTCATGAGGATTACTGAAATAAAAAATAATCTTCTATCAATTGGATAAGTTATTGTTGAAAGGGAGCTCACTCTCATTTCCCTTGGAGGTCTCCCTCATGAACGGAATGTGTTCAAAACTATTATCCTAACCAATGAATGAAACCCAGGTTTTGATGAATTATTGACTATGTGTACTCAAGAAGAGACACGGATGATATAGAGAGACATGCCTTAAAACAAGAATGATCCTAATTCATTCTCCACTCATGCTAAAAAGAAGAACAATGATGGTTCAAAGAAACAAGGAAAAGGAAGACAAGGATTGAAAGATGGAGGAAATGCAAGATGCTTCATTGTGTAATAAGTTTGGCCACCATGCTAGGGAGTGTCCTAATAATATGGATACACCTCGGGATGATGTTAACAACAAAAACCACAACAATTTCAGGGGTAACAAAAATCAAAGGAATGATAGGTTCAACAACAAAGGAAAAAGGAATGCTCCTCCTACTCAATATGGAAATGGTCGACCTCCCAAAAGATCAGGAAACTCTAGGTATGATGAATTTAATGTTGTAGAAAACAAGCAAAAATAATTTTATCTTATATCTACCCTCTCTATCGCCTCTCTTCCTGATATGTTGGGTAATTGGTTGATTGATAGTGGTGCCTCAAGACACTTCAATGGGTATAAAGAATCTCTTTCCAATTTGATAGAAAAGGATACAAGTATGGAAATCATTCTCGGAGACAATGCCACTTATCTCATGAAGGGGACTGGGAATATTACTCTTCAATTGAATTAAGGTAACATCATGCATCTACAAGATGTCCTTTATGCACCTGATCTAAAGAAGACCCTGGTATCTATCTTGGCGATGGAGGACAAAGGATTCAAGGTGGAATTCATTGATGGAAAGGTACGTGTTTGGAAAATAAATTTCAAAGATTAATTCACTCTTTGATTCAAGGTTGACATCCTATATCAAGTTGGAGGAAGTCCACTAGGAGCTATTTCTTATGACAAATCTCTTCAATCTGAATTATGGCACTGGAGGTTTTCTCATCTTCCTTATAAGGCTCTACTCGATGCAAGAAATATGGTGACAAGGATTCCCGAATTTAAAGTAGAACATGAAGGTTTTTGTTAGGGTTGTGCCGAAGGAAAAAAACTAAGTGGACCATTCCCCTCATGCGATAGCAAGACTACCGACATTTTGCAATTCCTTCATTCTGATCTATCTGATATGTTTCCTGTGACATCTTTGGGAGGATATTTGTATTATGTTATCTTTGTGGATGACTTTTCTTGCAAAACTTGGATTTATTTCTTAAAGAAGAAGGATGAAACATTCTAATGGTTCCACTCTTTCAAAGCCTTGGTTGAAAATCAAATAGGGAATAAGATCAAAATATTGAGGATCGATAATGGAACCAAATATGAATCAAATGAGTTCAATGACTATTGTAGAGAAGATGGCATTAATAGGGAGACTACTACAGCATATACTCCCGATCAAAATGCAGTTGTTCAAAGAAAGAATCTTTCAATTATAGGAGCCACCCATGCCATGCTTCATGACCGAGGCCTTCTGAAATTCCTATGGGGAGAAGCTCCCAATACTGTTGTGTATGTTCAAAATAGATGCCCTCATCAAGCATTGGACTCCAAAATTCCCGAAGAAGTTTTCATTAGTAAGAAACTTGATGTTTCTCATTTAGAATTTTTGGTAGCCCCGTGTATTTTCATGTGCCAAAAGAAAAGAGAAGCAAATTGGATGTAGCTAGGAATAAAGGAACATTTGCGGGCTATAATGAAACCTCAAAGGCATATAGAATCTATGTTCCTGGTCAAAGAGAAGTGAAAATAAGTCACAATGTCACCTTCGATGAAGATGTTGCCTTGGGAAGATTAGGGACCTTACTATTCCAAGGAAGGACAAAGAAGAAGATACATGAAAGCAGGGAGAATCATAGGATGAGTCAATTCCTGATGTTCAAGGACCAATGGATCCCATTGGTCTACCTCCCTGTGAGCCCTCCTCCTCAAGAAGGTTACCCTCATGGCTTAGGGACACTATTGAAGATGTTGAGAGACATATTTCACCAAGGGGAACATTTCATGAAAGTATGAAGCCAAATAGGTACCAAGGGTACTTAGCTACCATGAGCACCATTGTTCAAATTGAGCCTCGCACATTCAAATAAGTTTTGAAGCATCAAGTTTGGAAGGATGCTATGAATGAAGAGAATGAGTAGATTATGAAAAATAATGTCTGGGGTGTGGTACCTAGACCCAAGGCTAAATCTGTCGTCACCTCGAAATGGCTCTACAAGATCAAGCATGGAGCTGATGGAAGTGCTGAAAAGTTCAAGGATAGGTTTGCTTCTTGAGGTTTCGATCAAAAATAAGGTGTGGACTCTAATGAGATATTTGCACCAATTTCTCAATATACCACCATCTGTTCGATCATTACCGTCTCTTCCTCTTATGGACAGAATTTACATCAAATGAATGTCAACACCACCTTCCTACATCGC
The DNA here is from genome assembly GCA_000404065.3 of Pinus taeda. Lineage (NCBI taxonomy): Eukaryota > Viridiplantae > Streptophyta > Pinopsida > Pinales > Pinaceae > Pinus > Pinus taeda. The sequence continues at coordinate 12,102 of APFE031415257.1, read as the reverse complement.
TCGCTTAAGGAGGAAGCATATGTTGAACAACCCAAGCGGTTTGAGGTTCAATATTGGAAGAAACATGTATTCAAGCTGTTCAAACTGCCTTTGGAGGTCGAGTTTGCTGGATCCGACCAAGCTCTTTTGGAGGAGATTCTCTGTTGGTTTGACTAGCATTGAATATCTAGTTAGGACATCCTGTTGATTGAAGTCTGACTGGACTGTTTTGACAGTGTATGGGCAAGTAATTTTTGTATGGTGTACTCTCTCTCTCTACTGAGATTTTCAAGACTAATAAGAATATTTGATAAAATGATTTTCCCCACATTGGGGTTTTTCCCTGACATCTACCAAATATTGTGTCCTGTTGTCTTGGTTTATCTTCTGCTTAATTTTTATGTTATATCTGTATTTACTATAAATGTTTATATGATTTCTAATCTGGAAATTGATATTGGGCTAATAAGAAAAATAGAAGTAAATTTGTCTAAAGAATAGAACATACCATTTATATCTAAAATTAACATGGTATCAGAGCTGATGTGAAGACAAAGCCCAAGAAAGAGTGAGAAAAGAAATCACTGAGATTTGTTGGACAAGGACAAGATTCAATGGCCTCCTCATCTTACTTCAAATCTGAGGACAAGCGCAATGATAAGTCTGATTATCATGCATGGAAGATGTCTCTTGAATTGACTTTGGAAGAGCATGATTTTATGGATAGTGTGCACGGAAAGATTGTTGAACCTCCTTCAAATGCATCGGTTGCCGCTAAGACAAAGTACAAGAAAGGTGAGGTCAAAGCTAAGAATATCATCATGGATTCTATTCATATGCATTTGGTTGCTTACATCTCTGATTTGGGTACATCTAAAGATATGTATGAAAAGTTGGTTAACATGTTTAAAGCTAGCAATGCAAACCAAGTCCTCTTTCTCAAGAACAAGTTGAAGGAAATAAAGAAGGGAAGAGGAGAAGATATCCAATCTTACTTCATGAGGATTACTGAAATAAAAAATAATCTTCTATCAATTGGATAAGTTATTGCTGAAAGGGAGCTCACTCTCATTTCCCTTGGAGGTCTCCCTCATGAATGGAATGTGTTCAAAACTATTATCCTAACCAATGAATGAAACCCAGGTTTTGATGAATTATTGACTATGTGTACTCAAGAAGAGACACGGATGATATAGAGAGACATGCCTTAAAACAAGAATGATCCTAATTCATTCTCCACTCATGCTAAAAAGAAGAACAATGATGGTTCAAAGAAACAAGGAAAAGGAAGACAAGGATTGAAAGATGGAGGAAATGCAAGATGCTTCATTGTGTAATAAGTTTGGCCACCATGCTAGGGAGTGTCCTAATAATATGGATACACCTCGGGATGATGTTAACAACAAAAACCACAACAATTTCAGGGGCAACAAAAATCAAAGGAATGATAGGTTCAACAACAAAGAAAAAGGAATGCTCCTCCTACTCAATATGGAAATGGTCGACCTCCCAAAAGATCAGGAAACTCTAGGTATGATGAATTTAATGTTGTAGAAAACAAGCAAAAATAATTTTATCTTATATCTACCCTCTCTATCGCCTCTCTTCCTGATATGTTGGGTAATTGGTTGATTGATAGTGGTGCCTCAAGACACTTCAATGGGTATAAAGAATCTCTTTCCAATTTGATAGAAAAGGATACAAGTATGGAAATCATTCTTGGAGACAATGCCACTTATCTCATGAAGGGGACTGGGAATATTACTCTTCAATTGAATTAAGGTAACATCATGCATCTACAAGATGTCCTTTATGCACCTGATCTAAAGAAGACCCTGGTATCTATCTTTGTGATGGAGGACAAAGGATTCAAGGTGGCATTCATTGATGGAAAGGTACGTGTTTGGAAAATAAATTTCAAAGATTAATTCACTCTTTGATTCAAGGTTGACATCCTATATCAAGTTGGAGGAAGTCCACTAGGAGCTATTTCTTACGACAAATCTCTTCAATCTGAATTATGGCACTGGAGGTTTTCTCATCTTCCTTATAAGGCTCTACCCGATGCAAGAAATATGGTGACAAGGATGCCCGAATTTAAAGTAGAACATGAAGGTTTTTGTTAGGGTTGTGCTGAAGGAAAATAACTAAGTGGACCATTCCCCTCACGCGATAGCAAGACTACCGACATTTTGCAATTCCTTCATTCTGATCTATCTGATATGTTTCCCGTGACATCTTTGGGAGGATATTTGTATTATGTTATCTTTGTGGATGACTTTTCTTGCAAAACTTGGATTTATTTCTTAAAGAAGAAGGATGAAACATTCTAATGGTTCCACTCTTTCAAAGCCTTGGTTGAAAATCAAATAGGGAATAAGATCAAAATATTGAGGATCGATAATGGAACCAAATATGAATCAAATGAGTTCAATGACTATTGTAGAGAAGATGGCATTAATAGGGAGACTACTACAGCATATACTCCCGATCAAAATGCAGTTGTTCAAAGAAAGAATCTTTCAATTATAGGAGCCACCCATGCCATGCTTCATGACCAAGGCCTTCCGAAATTCCTATGGGGAGAAGCTCCCAATACTGTTGTGTATGTTCAAAATAGATGCCCTCATCAAGCATTGGACTCCAAAATTCCCGAAGAAGTTTTCATTAGTAAGAAACTTGATGTTTCTCATTTAGAATTTTTGGTAGCCCCGTGTATTTTCATGTGCCAAAAGAAAAGAGAAGCAAATTGGATGCAGCTAGGAATAAAGGAACATTTGCGGGCTATAATGAAACCTCAAAGGCATATAGAATCTATGTTCCTGGTCAAAGAGAAGTGAAAATAAGTCACAATGTCACCTTCGATGAAGATGCTGCCCTGGGAAGATTAGGGACCTTACTATTCCAAGGAAGGACAAAGAAGAAGATACATGAAAGTAGGGAGAATCATAGGATGAGTCAATTCCTGATGTTCAAGGACCAATGGATCCCATTGGTCTACCTCCCCGTGAGCCCTCCTCCTCAAGAAGGTTACCCTCATGGCTTAGGGACACTATTGAAGATGCTGAGAGACATATTTCACCAAGGGGAACATTTCATGAAAGTATGAAGCCAAATAGGTACCAAGAGTACTTAGCTACCATGAGCACCATTGTTCAAATTGAGCCTCGCACATTCAAATAATTTTTGAAGCATCAAGTTTGGAAGGATGCTATGAATGAAGAGAATGAGTAGATTATGAAAAATAATGTCTGGGGTGTGGTACCTAGACCCAAGGCTAAATCTGTCGTCACCTCGAAATGGCTCTACAAGATCAAGCATGGAGCTGATGGAAGTGCTGAAAAGTTCAAGGATAGGTTTGCTTCTTGAGGTTTCGATCAAAAATAAGGTTTGGACTCTGATGAGATATTTGCACCAATTTCTCAATATACCACCATCTGTTTGATCATTACCGTCTCTTCCTCTTATGGACAGAATTTACATCAAATGAATGTCAACACCACCTTCCTACATCGCTCGCTTAAGGAGGAAGTATATGTTGAACAACCCAAGCGGTTTGAGGTTCAATATTGGAAGAAACATGTATTCAAGCTGAAGAAAGCCCTCTACAGATTGAAGCAAGCTCCTCGAGCTTGGTATGAGAGGATGAATAACTATCTGATGAATTTGGGTTTTACAAGAAGTGAAGTTGATATGAACCTTTACTTCAAGGTTGAAAATGATAGACCTCTCATCTTGGTACTTTATGTAGACGATCTCTTTATGACAGGTGTAAGCCCTCTCATTCATCAATGCAAGAGGGAGTTGGCTTCTGAATTCGAGATGAAGGACCTAGGATTGATGCACTACTTCCTAGGCTTGGAGTTCTGGCAAAAGCCAGGTGAAATTTCCCTTTCCCAAGAAAAATAGATTGTGAAGCTTCCAGTGGATGATCAACCTTGCCAATAGGAATATGGAAGGATCATAAGCAAAAGTAATGTAATTTAATTTCTTGTAAAATACTTCTTCTCCTTTCGTGAAACCGTCCTGAAAGTTTTCCATAGTTTGTTGTATGAAAAACATGATTAAAGTCCTGTATTTGATTATTCCTATTTGAAGAGTGTAAATAGTGAATTTCCCTTTGATGTTGATCAAGATCACAACCTCTTACTTGAAACTTGTGCATATCCTTTTCGAGTTTATGAGCCTAAAGAGACTAAAACTGATCCTACAGCTAGTGTACATAGTCTTACACCTTCTACAATCCTGAATAGATATAAGCCTTTGATTTTACCTCCTATATTCCGTGATTTCCATGAAAATAATTACCTATATCTGCCAAGGTTTGATGGAGAATGTAACAACATCACTGTTGAGAGACATATGCTGAATTTTGAGACTTTCCTTGACCTTTTTGAAGTTGATGAAGAGTCTATCAGTATTAGGTTGTTTTCTCTTTCTTTGCAAGGAAAAGTCAAGAGTTGGTTCAAAAACCTACGAGTTGTGAGCATTTCATATTTTCGGTAGTTCGTCAAAATTTTCCTCGACAAGTGAGTGATCAAAGAGAACCCTTTCTTGATTCTAGAAGAGTATAACCAGCTAAAAGGATATCCAAGGAAAACCGTACAACAATTTCGAGGTAGATTTAACCAAGTCTATCGTTTGATGCCTACTAATATAAGACCTCCTCCTCGCTCAACTCTCTTGAATTAATCCAAACCCTTTGATCCAGAAATGGATCTTTAACTGAAAGAAAGGAACCTTGCAAAAATTGAAAAGAAGCAGAAAGATGTAGAAGCAAATTTGTCGATCAGAAGCGTAGAGTTGAAGGCAAAAGAGAGGGAGAACATAGATGCAGAGAACTTGAAATCATTAGGGGTAAAGCTCGACATTTTGGTAAGTGCAGTGGAAGAGATGATGCAAAAAATCATCACAAGGAATAAGTATGATGTTCAGGACCATGGCTCATTGATTGAAGAAAAAAAGGTGGGTGATCCAAACTATTTTCTTTCTTATCCCAGTTTTCATTGATATGATAATGATTGTTTTATATATCAACTTGTAGAGGAGAGGTCTGTTGATCTGACATGTATGCTTGATGGTATTTTTTATATGGATGACTTTCCTAAGTTTGATCAGTATGACGATGATTATGTTCTCCAAACAGAGGCAAATCTTGCAGACCAGTCAATAGCTTATTTGTGGTTGGAGGAACTTCAGTTTTAGCAGCTCGAATACAGTGATCATCTAATGCATGTCAGCTATGGTAGTGAGGATGAAAGTGCATAAAATTTGGAAGTAAGTGAAGGCTATTTACCGATTTGTTTTGTTTCATTTCAGTTCATCAGAGACAACTTTTATGCAATCAAAAATCAACAATCATTAAGTTTTGATCTTGAAAATCAAGAGGGCAATGAAATCCTTGATCAAGCCTCCTCAGATACAGATTTGCAGCCCCCTAATGCCATTGAATGTCAGGTTGCAGATGAAGACTTGGAAATTGAGATACATGATCAAATTATGTAGGAAAATTCTTTAGCATTATGCTTTGAAACATTTCAGTTTTTGAAGGGAAATTTTCATAGTATATCTGCAATTAAGAATGAGCAGGTTATAGAAAATTATGAGGTCTCAATGGAATCAATATGTAATAGGTTGTAGCATTTTTCCCAAGTTTTTCATGATCCAATAGCTGGTGTTTTAGATGATATCTATAGTCAGTTTTTCTCAATTAGCTGGCAATGAGCTTTAAAACAGAGGTGATAAAAATGTGATTGGGCAGCTAGCTTCATTGTCTTGTTCAACAGGAGTCTCGGTACAAAGATCATCCGAAAATTTGCAGTCATATCAGGAAAGTAAGGATAAAGATGAAAGTTCACATTCATGTTATGAAGACTGCCTAGAGTAGAACAATAATATATTAGATGGGCTGGAAATCAATATGTATTACTATGAAGATCCTTTTGTAGCACTCTTTAGGTCAGTGGTGGGCTCATACTTTGAAATTTCATTAAAGTTCAATTTGTTTACAAGTTTTCGTGGGATTTTCCTTTCAATGGTTCTCTCTTCTTTCTCATAAGCAAGCACTTGCAAAGAAATCAACTAGTAGACAAAATGCTTACATGGTTGCATTGGTTGTTCCATTTCACTTGATCAAGTGATGTATGGATCAGTTAGAGTAGGTGTGATGAATAAGCTCAATTTTAAGCATCTTTTTCAGTAGTATAATCCAGTTAAGTTTGCAATTAGTCTACTCTTCATTTTGTGAGTCGGTTTGCAATATTGAGTTTGGTCTTTTGAATAGTTTTTGACTTCATGCCCAATGGATAAGGCTACTTGGTCTACGGTGTTCTTGACACCTCCAAGGAGTTTTCATCCCCAACTAGAGCCAACATTAGTGTCAACATTTGCATCCTATCACCAGTGATCAAATGGGCTCTCATCATGTCTTGTTATGGTCCCACAATCAAATTTTTGTTATTCCACTAGGTCATCATGAAAACATTTGGTCATTGGATGTAGTCTCAAGTTTGTCTCCAATCCTTTTAAAGAATTTCTATTCCATGGTAAAACTAGCAACAAAACTTGTATCTTGATGCTCATACACCTTCCCCTATCCTTAATATTCCTTTTGAAACACTTTCGATCACACCTATCCCTCAAAATCACTATTTTCTAACAAACCCTAGTTTATTGCTACAAGTTTACACTTTTCTAGGCTAGGCCTTTGTTTCACCCTTTTCGATCCCTTCCCCTCACTCAATCCTAAAAATTTCACTTTCCCCTAATTCCTAACTGCCCTCCCTACCTCCCAGAATGTTCCTTAGAATTTAGAAGCCCCCTATCCCTTTATTTCCCTTCATTCTTATAAATTGCCGAAATCCCTTGTTTTGCCTACACTAAACCCTAATTTTCTCTCCCATTGAGCTGGGGTTTGCTATGGGATCATAGAAATCTGAGTAGAGGCATAAGGAATGTCATATAAGCAATTATGAGGCTATTTCAGCTCATGAACATCATTTCTCCATCATTTTTGAAGAAATCATTCTAAGGGACAAATCTTTTGCCACACATAGGGCTAGTTTTTCTTTAAAGGATAGTTCTAAGAAAATGGAGATGAATTTCATAAAAGTGAAGGAGGTTTTTTTAATAATACACCAAGGAAGAAAGGCATCCTTCAAGTTCTACATACGTATCATATATTGGGAGAAATCCAACTTTCATTGAGACCTATGTCGAAAAATCAAAAACTTTCAAGGTAAAGTTTATGTTTTAGTCATTAATTTGTGGCACGGATTACAAGCAAATGAAAATTAATTTCCACAAAATGAGAGGGGTTTTTTCAAAACATTCTTATATAAAATCACCTCTCCGAGTTTTCCAAAACTCCTTCATCTAAGAGCTCCAAATGCTAAAAAATTATATCCTTGATAGATATTGACCTTAGGATCACATCTATCCACTTTTTTATGCATGTCAACAAATTGTCTAGGAGAAAAAGTAAAAAAAGAGCTGAAAAAGTCACTTTCTACCACTATTCTGAAGCAGACGCTGCACTTATAGAGCCACCGTGAGAGAATCAATTTTTGAAGGCCTTTCTTTGGTCCATTTTGAACAATTGAAGTTGTTCGAGAACATAGACAGAAACTTCCAGTTGACTGTTCTCTTACTTTTAAAATTTGACTTCTAGAAGGCTTCCAAAATCTGCTTGCAAGATGGCGCTACGCTTATAGCAAAATGCACTACGATTATAGCCAAATGCTTTACGCTTATACCTCTAGCTATATTTTTCACTTCATTTTCGCCAGCTATTTGTTTTATGATGTAATTTGGATATTTTAAAGACTTGATGATGTAATTATTGAATTAATTAGCATGGTAGGTTGTTTTTGTGCTTAATTAAGCCTCATAAAGGTGGAAAAACAAAAAATCAAAGTTTAAAGATGAGTTTGTGTTTAACCTTCTTACTCTCTCTTGTTGGTTGAGAGATTCTTGCGAATTGTTACGCCATTTAGGGATTCAACCCCTGAAGGTGGGGAAACAATTTTTTTGAGTCTATATGTATGATTTCTCATTTAGTGAGAAGGGTTGGACGTTTTTGGAGAGACTTGTACCTTATGTTTTCATATATCTAATTAAGGAGCAGTTGCAGGTATTTTTCAGAAATACTTGTTCAGTGATTCTGTGGTGTTATTTTACTTTCATATCAGTTTCTTTTTTATGAAATCATCTCCCTTTACATGTTTTTATTTCTTCTTATCATTTTTCTTATAGTCATATAGGTAGAATTCTTAGATTCAAAGTTCTGTTTATGTGGAAAATCATGCTTGTGTTTCTCTTCTTCCAAGATTAATGAATTCATGCTAATACATTCTCATTATGATTTCTTAAACTCTCATACCTATACTACATTGTCTAAATCTTAAGTTCACCCCAGCACATTATTTTCTAGCTCCTCTTTATGCATGTTACTGCACACTTTATACCTTGACCTAATTGCCTACTCTCATCCTTAGTCTAGCAAACCTAAAAACCCTAAATTTTCAAATACACAAACAAGACTTATACATCTAGCCTAAAATACATTTCTTTTCAGTTATTCATTGACAAATATTAAGAGATATCCCTCTCTGGTTCAGTAGGGCTAGCTACTGAACTAAAAGTGGTTCAAGGTTACCTCTTTTGATTTCCTCCTCAGCCTTGGACATTGTAGGCGATAACATTTTTGGCATCATTTTCGCGGAAACGAGTGATATATCTTCCCTTAGAAAGGACAACGGAGATCATATTTGATTGTTGATGGTGAACAGTGATCAGACACAGAAAGGCTATGCATCTTTCACCTGGCGACTCCAAATAGTTAACATTGATTTAAAGACTCCACTAGTGAAGAATCCAAAGGTTTTGAGTTTTTTTTTTTTTTTTTCCTTGGAAATCCATCGTCGAAGGAATCCAGATTACAGAACATTTATGCCGAATCCAATCAACTAGGTTTGAATATTCCACTAGATGATCAACCTTGCCAGTGGGAATATAGAAGAATCATACGCAAAATCCAGGTACATAGTCTTACACCTTCTACGTCCTTGAATAGATATAAGCCTATAATTTTACCTCCTATATACCATGCTTTCCCTGAAAATTATTACCTATATCTGCCAAGGTTTGATGGTGAATGTAACAAGATCATTGTTGAGAAACATATGCAGAATTTTGAGACTTTCCTCGACCTTTTTTAAGTTGATGAAGAGGATGTCGGTATTCGGTTGTTTCCTATTTCTTTTCAAGGAAAAGTCAAGAGTTGGTTCAAAAAACTTCCTGTTGCGAGCATCTCAAATTTCCCGCAGTCAAAGTTTTCCTCGACAATTGGGTGGTCAAAGAGAACCTTCATTGATTTTAGAAGAGTAAAACTAGATGAAAATATGGCCATGGGAGATGATACAACAGTTTTCTTCCAGATTTAAACAAGTATATTGTTTAATGCCTACTAATATAGGACCTCCTCCTGGCTCATATCTCTTGCATTATACAAAACCCTTTGATCCAGAAATGGAGTTTCAGCTGAGAGAAAGGAACGTTGTGACACATGAAGAGATGTAGAATAGTGAAGTAAATGTAGAGGCTAATCTATTGATAAGAAGGGAAGAGTTGAAGGCAGAAGAGAGAGGGAACATAGATGCAGAGAACTCAACATTATTAGAGGTAAAGCTCGACATTTTTGTAAGTGTAGTGGAAGAGATGATGCAGAAAATGATCACAAGGAACGAGTATGATGTTCAGGATGATGGCTCGTTCAACAACAACAGATTTTTGGGAGGAGGAAGTTCAGTTTCAGTAGCTTGAATATAGTGATCAGCCGATGCATATCAGCTATGGTAGTGAGGAGGAAAGTGCAAAAAATTTGGAAGTAAGTGAAGGATCTTTGCCTATTTGTTTTGCTTCATTTTAGTTCATCAGAGACAACTTTTATGCAATAAAAAATCGAGAGTCAGTAAGTTTTGATCTTGACAATCAAGACAGAAATGAAATCCTTGGTCAAGACTCCTTAGATCTAGATTTTCAGCCCCCGAATGCCATTGAATGTCAGGTTTCATTTGAGGACTTGGATACTAAGATATATGATCAAATAATGCAGTAAAATTCTTTACCATTATGCTTTGAAACATTTTATTTTTTGAAGGGAAATTTTCATAGTATATCTACAATTAAGAAAGAGCAGCTTATAGAAAATTATGAGGTCTCATTGGAACCAATATGTAATAGGTTGCAACAGTATTCCCAAGTTTTTCACTATCCAATAGCTGGTCTTTTAGATGATATCTATAGTCAGTTTTTCTCCATTAGCTGGAAATGAACTTCAAAACAGAGGTGATAAAAATGTGATTGGGAAGTTGGCTTCATTATCTGGTTCAGTAGGAGTCTCAGTACAAATCTCATATGAAAATTTACAGTCATATCAAGAAAGTAAGGATAATGATGAAAGTTCACATTCAGGTTATGAAGACTACCTAGAGCAGAGCAGTAATATATTAGATGCGCTGGAAATAAATATGTATTCCTATGAAGATCCTTTTGAAACATTCTTTAGGTCAGCTGGTGGGCTCATACTTTGTAATTTCATTGATATTCAATCTGTTTACAAGTTTTCGTGGGAGTTTCCTTTGAATAGTTCTCTCTTCTTGCTCATAAGCAAGCACCTGCGGAGAATTTAACTAGCAGACAAAATGCTTAGATGGTTGCATTGGCTGTTACATTTCACTTGATCAGGTGATGTATGGATCAATTAGAGTAGGTGTGATAAATATGTTGAAGAAAGTGTAACTAGGTTCGGTCTTGATAATGACATGATCTTTGTATTTGATGTAATAAAAGGAAATAAATTAGTTTTTGTAATATTGCTACATGGGTTTCATGAGCAAGAAGTGTCTCTAGGTAAAATACTTCTTCTTGATGTCTTTAGGATTTATTTCTCTGTCAAAGAATCATGTCATGAGTCCATATAAATGTATACAAGTCTTCAACAAGTGTAGGAGTCCTCCAAGACAAAGATCAATGTCTCAAGAAAAAGCACAAGAAGTCTACAAACGAAGCAATAAGGAGATGATCACGTCAACTACAGAGAAATATGAATTAAATACATAAATACAAGTTATGTTGGCATTGGTATAAAGACACATCAGTTCATGAAGTTATGTCAGCTCACATATGAACCCTCGCCACTATACATACCCATGAAGGGTCAGCTCAAAAGAACAGAACTTCACACTTCTATCTCTATGAAATTTCGGGTAATGAAGCAATAGTAAGAAGCCATTGTAGCTACAATCTTGAGGAGATGAAGCCACAGTCATAAGGTAGCCACAGTGAGATAGAGCCAAAGCCATAGAAGAGAAGCTATAGTCAAGGCTTCGGATGAGTCAGGGAGTCGCAAAATGGTTTGATTGCACCTTGTTTTGGGCTTTAGGTGCAGTCATGATTGCGAATACACGGTAGGATCTCAGTTGGATGATTATCCTTGGTTCAACAATGTATCCATAACCCTGGTAAGATTCAGTGATAATATGATTAGTCTTGGATCCATAACAACAAAGGAGCATGACAAATTTGGTGTGATTAGAGTCTTGACTTATTGCAGTACAGTCAAGGTGTATGTACAATATATCAATTTATTAGATATCGCAATGATCCTAGATCTCTATCTCCACATAATTATTCTTTTTAGTCATCACAATGTTCAGATCTTGTTAAGGAAATGTGCTTCGAGGAATAGTGATCACAGTAATTATAGATCATGATCATATATCAGTGATCTCATTGACGCGGAGGATCTCAATGCAGTAAGTGATCCTGGTGATACTATTGTAAAGGCATCTAAGTTTTAGCAGTGATGAAGGTCATGGTGTTGTAGTAGTAATGAAGATCATAGTGTTGTAGCAATGATAAAGGGCATGGTGTTGCAGCAGTGATGAAGATCACAATGCTTATGTTCTTTGTGGTGCAGCAAAGAGAATGATCTCAATACTGACATGAAGAGGATTGATGGCTTTGTCTTAGAGAGGCAGATTGTGTCAAGGGTCATGGTCTTGGTACTTGTCAAGGGTCATGGTTTACGCGTGGGTTTTTCCCCTCCAAGAGGGAGAGGGT
>APFE031415256.1:32668-46471 GCA_000404065.3 Pinus taeda | reverse complement strand
GGTTAAGCTTATTTTTGGAGTGGAGAGATATTTAATTTTATTTGTATTTAAAAGGAGATTTATACTTTGAAAGATTTCATATTTTTTTGTTTGATTGATTTTTATTTAAATTTTTTAAATATATGTGTAATATCCCTATCATAATAATTGAGTGTAAAATTAATCAGTTGAGATATAGTAATTTGAAAACTTACTAATCGGTTACAGCTAATTCTTGATATTAGTTAAACAGAGTGAGGATGAAAAACAAGGGAAGAGAGGTTTAGTGGGATGGATTTTTTTAGTAATTGAATGGAGAAAACCCTGTTTCCTGATCGTATACGATTAGATTGAAGAAATTCGGTGGCTGGAACCGCTTTCCCATGAGAATTCTCCTCTGCCACGCGGATTCTGCTCCACCTTCCTCCACCTTAGCACCATAGTCATTTGCCTCAATTTCGTGATCGCTTTCTTCTTGTTTCTTGGAAATCAACAGCTTCTTATTGCTATTGTTAAGAGCCCTATCTGGGGACATGGGCACGGGTTTCAAATTTTGTGTGGGACTAGCTCTATGAGTGCTACTTTCGGTGAGAGTGAGACTAGCGCTGCAAGTGCTACTGTTGTTGTCTCTACTACTGCGGAAGTGCGAGTGCATGGCACAAATGCCATAACCAAAACAACCAGGGCCAGCGCGCATGTGACTGGCAGCAAGAAACTGTCGGTGTTGGCCAAGCACGTCGACGTTACTGCCTCTCTTTCCACGACTAGGACTCGAACCCTCCTGGTCATGGATGTGATTTCTTTGTACAAACACGGAACATAGGTGATGGAGACAAGGAGGTTGCCATGAAAAGATAAGTAACTAGCTCACTTTCTTGTAGAAAAATATATGTTTGTTTTGTTTGGGTATCTTATTAAGCATTTCTTACCAAACATAGATAACATATGCATAATAATATGCAGTAAAAAGATTAAATATTTTACATGTTTCCGTGAAAAAAACATGTTAATGCATGCAGTAAAAGAAAAAATATTTTATATGTTTTCTTGGTGAAGAAAAAATGTTAATGCATGCAATTAAAGATTGAATATTTTATATGTTTTCTTGGTGAAGAGAACATGTTAATGCATGCAGTAAAAGATGATTATTTTATATGTTTCTTGGTAAAGAAAATATGTTAATGCATGCCGTAAAAGATGATTATTTTATATGTTTTCTTGGTAAAGAAAATATGTTAATGCATGCAGTAAAAGATTGAATATTTTATAAGCTTTCTTGGTAAAAAAAGTATTTTAATGAATGCATATAAAAGAAATAGCAGTTAAGTTGGATTTTATTGCGAAGGGGATATGCTTTATTGCATTGGGATACTAGCTAATCTCTAAGTTTCTTTTGAAATGATTATGCATTACATGCATGATAGAAATAGCTAATGATGTGTTTCTAGGTACATAGATATTCATTTCTAGGTAAAAAGAGTGCATACTTCATGTATGGAGATGAAGGCTTTTATGAGAGTTTTCTTGAAATAAAAATAGAGGTTCTTTCGTCTAAAGACACATATGAATAGTGTTCACACAAGAACCAGAATCCATTCTTGTTTCATGAAAAGATTATTTGCATTGAAGTAAAAATAATTGTGTTAGAAAGAAACACATGTTGCATGCACATAAGGGTAGCTATTGTGACTTTGGAAATATGAGTCTGTGTATACACAGAGAAGGTGATCATGTTAACTTTCTTGAAAATAATAATCTCTTGAATAGATTGTCATGTTAGATGAGTTGTGTTGATTTCTTGATTTTGATGCATAAAGGGTAAGTAAACCTTGTTTTTGTATCTTGATTTTTATGCATAAAGATGGATATCTTTAATAATTTCTTGAAAGGGAAGTTTGGAAAACCCTCATATAGGAAGATAGAGAAATGAGGTTATAATGACTTCCTTTAAGAAAGAGGTATGTAGTTTGTTGTATGAAATGATGGTAGTATTCTAGTGAAGGGAATATGTGTTGCATACATTAAAGAAGGGCTAATATGATAAGCAATGGTATGAACAAGGAATAGTCATTGTGATATCGAGTTATGTTGTTTGTATGTTAGAGAGACTATGTTGAGTTCTCAAGAAATAACTATGTGAAAATAACATATGTGCTTAAGCATGGAAATAACAATTTATTACATGTATGAAGCTATAACGAATGTGTTATACATGTTAGTAGAACTAATGAGTTAGAACTCTTAAAGAGAATTATGCATTAGTGTAAATAAACATTGTGGAGGTCAAACAATATTTACTTGGATGTATGTACTAGTTAAATAGTATGTCATGCTTGCTCATGCATATGAGTAGATGCTGAAAGATATCTTTTAGAGGATTGACTATTGATTCATTATTATGGTATCTAATCTTGTTGCCAAAGCTTATTAACGACAACATTGACAGGAAGTGATGGCGATTGGTGCCAAAGAAAAGTGATGTTAACATTCTGGCAAGAAAGTGATCAATGGTCCATGCAGATGAGTTCGAGTTGCAGGAACGTACATTGCTAGAACAATCATGCCACAAGGAATGTTGTATGTGATGGTATGTAAGTAAAAGACTACATGAAAACTGTATTAGCTTTTAGCTAGTTAAGTGACAACTTAATGATAATTCATTGTAATGATTTTATAACAGTGGTTAAGGGATGGAATCACTTATTAGCCATTGAGTGAGGGGTGAAATCCCTCACGAGTGTTTAGTAATAAGATTAAACGTTTGTTGGTTTTCACACTACGAGGTTTCTAGGGTATATTGGTGTTCTATGGTGTGATTTCCTTTTGTGTCAGTTTGATGATGATGAATCCTTGATGTTGATGGTTCTTTATTTTATGGCATAACCATAATGTCCAAGTATGAGATTAATTAATATGGTTAAGAAAATCATGAAATGGATGCAAGGATTCATGAGACACTTTATGTTATTATACTACCACAGTGGTGGTTAATGGTTATGCAACTTACTGTCTTTTATTGCAATTTACTTGATGTACTAATGAACATTATATCTAATGGTTAATGAGGAATTGTGGAGTTGTGAATTGGATAATTACTTGTGGGTAATTTGTATAAAAAAATTCTATCTCCTTGCTTTTACATGCGAGGTTACCAGGGTATGTGACAAGTGGTATCAGAGCTAAAGGTTGTAGCACTGACGCCTTTGGGAATTGGTAAGAGGAAAAAAATTTGAGGTACACCATCAGTGGACATTAACTCAGGTATGAGTTTAACCATTCACATATTGATTTACGTAGTACACTACTTTCGGCATGATAAGTGTGATTTGTGTCCAAACTGATTTAGTAGTAAGTAATAAAGTTGTTGCATAACTATGTTCATGACATTGGATTCCCGATGAAGATAAAAGACAATAAAACTTTTGTTGCACTTAAAAACAATATTGAACACTCATTGAGGAAAGTGAAAATCAACTACCAACTTTTGATTTGCAAATGTGGCAATAACAATAATGCATTTATTAAACAAGATTGAAGTTACAATGAACAAAACTTAATGAGCCAATGCATGAACATAAATTATGGGGAACATCCTTGAATAAGATGAAAAATTGTTTTAAAAGGACATTAGAAGAACCCCTTAGATATTGAAAATATGCAATGAGTCAAGCTGTGAGACTTGATGGTAAAACTAATTTTTGAATAAGTTTTGCCATGGTTCCATTAAGATGATTGGTAGTTGTGATTGGTTAGTGTTGTATGACTAACTAGTAGCACTTATGTGCATGAATTGAATTTGATTTAAGTTTATCACAATTCGCAAACAAGTGATTGTGGTAGTTAGTTCCTGTATTGGTCTGTTGATGGCAATACATTGTGGGAAATTGGAAATGTTTAGATTGTTAGCTCAACTATTGTTGACATCTATACAGTAATGAATATTTGCATATACTTTATGCATGATAGTATTGTGCCGCAAACTAAAAAGATTAGGGAAGTGAATACTTTTTAAAGGATGCATATGTATAACTAATGTTGCTAATGGGATTAAGTAGTGGTAGCTTAATGGCAACAAGAAAACTCGTCACGTAAAATGTTGCAATGAGAATTGCAATCATAAATGAGAAAGAATAATATTATATGATATGCATGATTGTATTATTTGGAAATCAGAATGCATACAACATGTATGTCAGTTGTGCTTCTTGACAATCGAGATGTTGTGGACCCATGTTGAGGGTTAAGTGTAGATGCATGATATACATGCATGCTTGTTTTGTTAACGATAATGATTATATGGTTCATTATGTAAATTACTTTGGGGATAGTGATAAAAGAGAAATTTAACATGCCAGACCGTTGCAGATAGTTGTGAAAGGCTAGAATGCCTTAGGTTGATGGCAGGTACCTGCCCGAAGGGGTTGATGGTACTTGTCTGCCTGGATTGTGAAAGGCTAGAATGCCTTAGGTTGATGGTAGTTACCTGCCCGGAGGGGTTGATGGTACTGTCTGCCCGGATTTCTTCTCCCTAGAGATAAATTATCTCAATAAGGGAAAATAGTTTATGTGGTCATTGGAATTCTTGAGCTGGTTGGCCAGTGGAATTCCATGTTAGATCTGGTAAGATCTATATCAAAGAAACTGTTTGGATGTGAAAATGACTCGATCTGGTTGTGGAAACTAGTTCCCTTGGGTTGGGAATTCTTTAGCCTATTGTGGTTTCCATAGCTAAAGAAATTAACTAATCAGCTATATGTTATGTTAAAATTGAATTTCATATATAGATGTGTAAAAATGTCATGCACATTTAATAGGAAATGAGCTTAGTGCTCAATAAGGAGTTATTGGAAATTTTAATTCCTTTAATGTATTATTAATTTTGTGAACGTCTTACCAGGGGCTAAGGCAATTTTCACTTGATGCAGTGATTGACTGTTTGATGATTAGGGAGCTAGGTGCTCTTTTGATACTTTTAGAAGTACTCTGGGGATGTCTTTAGTGAGAATTAATTTAGTGTGCTTATGGAGAAGTGATGAGCTCTTTAATGTACTTGTAAAAGTATTGTGATTTAAAAATCATCTAACATTGCACAATTGATTAATAGTTAAAAGTATTTCATTTGACTCATAATATTATGACTAATGCGATTAAATTTGTTTGTCACATATTACAGGATTACTTACCATGGAGGGTTGATGCGTTGACCTACCACTATTAAAATTCTTACGTGGAAGTTCTCATGATTTTCAACAGTAGGTGGTAAGTAATGGTAAGTTGATATACAGTTTGGATTTTGAATTTGAATAAGGGCAAAGTGGTGGCAATTAGAACTTGCATAATTTTGCAGTTATGAATGCTTATAACTATTGATCTTTCTCATGATTGTATCATTACTATTTTGATTTTTGTCATTTCTTGGAATGAAATCTTTGATTTTAAAAGAGGAAGGATCACATTTTGTGTGGTTTAAATGGTTATACCATGAGTAAAATCTAAAAGTTCCAAGGAGAGATGAACACCGAGGACGGTGTTCTTGTTAAGGGGGGAGTATGTAATATCCCTATCGTAATAATCGAGTGTAAAATTAATCAGTTGAGATATAGTAATTTGAAAACTTACGAATTGGTTACAACTAATTCTTGATATTCGTTAAATGGATTGAGGATGAAAAACAAGGGAAGAGAGGTTTAGTGGGATGGATTTTTTTGGTAATTGAATGGAGAAACACCTGTTTCCTTGGCGGTTGTATACGATTAGACTGAAGAAATTCGGTGGCTGGCACCACTTGCCCATGAGAATTCTCCTCCACCACACGGATTCTGCTCTGCCTTCCTCCACCTTAGCACCACAGTCATTTGCCTCATTTTCCTAATCGCTTTCTTCTTGTTTCTTGGAAATCAATAGCTTCTTAATACTATTGTTAAGATCCCTATCTGGGGACATGGGCACAGGTTTGGAATTTTGTGTGGGACTAGCTCTACGAGTGCTACTTTTGGTGAGAGTGAAACTAGCGCTGCAAATGCCACTATTGTTGTCTCTACTACTGCGGAAGTGCGAGTGCATGGCACAAATGTTGTAACCACAACAACTAGCGCCAGCACACATGTGACTGGTAGCAAGAAACTGTCGGTGTTGGCCAAGCTTGTCGATGTTACTGCCTCTCTTTCCACGGCCAGGACTTGAACCTCTTGCCATGAATATGATTTCTTTGTACAAACATGGAACAGAGGTGATGGAGACAAGGAGGCTGCCATGAAAAGATAAGTAACTAGCTCGCTTTCTTGAAGAAAAATATATGTTTCTTTTATTTGAGTAACTTATTAAGCATTTCTTACCAAATATAGATAACATATGCATAATAGTATCCAGTAAAAGATTAAATATTTTACATGTTTCCTCGGTGAAGAAAACATGCTAATGCGTGCAGTAAAATATTAAATATTTTATATGTTTTCTTGGTGAAGAAAACATGTTAATGCATGCAGTTAGAGATTGAATATTTTATATGTTTTCTTGGTGAAGAAAACATGTTAATGCATGCAGTAAAAGATGATTATTTTACATGTTTCTTGGTAAAGAAAATATGTTAATGCATGTCGTAAAAGATGATTATTTTATATGTTTTCTTGGTAAAGAAAATATGTTAATGCATGTGGTAAAAGATTGAATATTTTATAAGCTTTCTTGGTAAAGAAAGTATTTTAATGAATGCATATAAAAGAAATAGCAGTTAAGTTGGATTTTATTTAGAAGGGATATATGCTTTATTGCATTGGGATACTAGCTAATCTCTAAGTTTCTTGTGAAATGATTATGCACTACATGCATGATAGAAATAGCTAATGATGTGTTTCTAGGTACATAGATATTCATTTCTATAGTTTCTTTTCGGAAAAAGAGTGCATACTTCATGTATGAAGATGAAGGCTTTTATGAGAGTTTTCTTGAAAATAAAAATAGAGGTTCTTTCCTCTAAAGACACATATGAATAGTGTTCATACAAGAACCAGAATCCATACTTGTTTCATGAAAATATTATTTGCATTGAAGTAAAAATAATTATGTTAGGAAAAACACATGTTGCATGCACATAAGGGTAGCTATTGTGACTTTGGAAATATGAGTCTATGTGTACATAGAGAAAGTGATCATATTAACTTTCTTGAAAATAATAATCTCTTGAAGAGATTGTCTTGTTAGATGAATTGTGTTGATTTCTTGATTTTGATACATAAAGGGTAAGTAAACCTTGTTTTTGTATATTTATTTTTATGCATAAAGATGGATATCTTTAATAATTTCTTGAAAGGGAAGCTTGAGAAAGCCTCATATAGGAAGATAGAGAAATGAGGTCATAATGACTTCCTTTAGGAAACAGGTATGTGGTTTGTTGTATGAAATGATGGTAGCATTCTAGTGAAGGGAATATGTGTTGCGTACATTAAAGAAGGGCTAATATGATAAGCAATGGTATGAACAAGGAATAGTCATTGTGATATGGAGTTATGTTCTTTGTATGCTAGAGAGACTATGTTGAGTTCTCGAAAAATAACTATGTGAAAAGAACATATGTGCTTAAGCATGGAAATAACAGTTTATTACATGTATGAAGCTATAACGAATGTGTTATACATGTTAGTAGAACCAATGAGTTAGAACTTTTAAAGAGAATTATGCATTAGTGTAAATAAACATTGTGGAGGTCAAACAATATTTACTTGGGTGTATGTACTAGTTAAATAGTATGTCATGCTTGCTCATGCATATGAGGAGATGCTAAAAGATCTCTTTTAGAGGATTGATTATTGATTCATTATTATGGTATCTAATCTTGTTGCCAAAGCTTGTTAACGACAACATTGACAGGAAACGATGGCGGTTGGTGCCAAAGAAAAGTGATGTTAACATTGTAGCAGGAAAGTGATCAATGGTCCATGTAGATGAGTTCGAGTTGTAGGAATGTAAGTTTCTAGAATAATCATGCCACAAGGAATGTTGTATGTGGTGGTATGTAAGTAAAAGATTACATGAAAACTGTATTAGCTTTTAGCGAGTTATGTGACAACTTAATGATAATTCATTGTAATGATTTTATAACAATGGTTAAGGGATGGAATCCCTTATAAGCTATTGAGTGAGGAATGAAATCCCTCACAATCGTTTAATAATAAGATTAAACGTTTGCTGGTTTTCACCCTACGGGGTTTCCAGGGTATATTGGTGTTCAATGGTGTGCTTTCCTTTTGTGTCAGTTTGATGATGATGAATCCTTGATGTTGATGGTTCTTTATTTGATGGCATAGCCATAATGTCCAAGTATGAGATTAATTAATATGGTTAAGGAAATCATGAAATGGATGCAAGGATTCATGATACAGTTTATGTTATTATACTACCACAATGGTGGTTAATGGTTATGCAACTTACTGTCTTTTATTGCAATTTACTTGATGTACTAAAGAACATTATATCTAATGTTTAATGAGGAATTGTGGAGTTTTCAATTGGATAATTACTTGTTGGTAATTTGTATAAAAAAATTCGAACTCCCTGCTTGTACATGCGAGGTTACTGGGGTATGTGACAATATGATATGGAAAAAATATTATAGTGAATTTTTAAAAGATTATTCAACAAAATACACAATAGCAATTACAAATTTTGATTTTTTATTTAAGGTTATCAAAGGAGACATTTACTTGGAGTTTTTTCCTTCTCTGCCAGTGATAGATTCCTAGTTAGGTTGTAGTAAGTTGTATCTAAGCTGTTTTAATTTCTTAAATATGATATGGAAAAAAATATTATAGCAATTTCTAAAAGATTACCCAAGAACATACAAATAAGTAGATAGAAAACAGTAAATAGAAATTTTGATTTTTCACCCAACATTGCCAAAGGTTGAAATTACTTGGAGACTTTGCCTCCTTTAAATAGACAATATTCCATCAATACCATGGGCTCTCGTAAACATGGAGCTCAAAACTGCCAATAACTTGACTAAGTTTAACTACCCAATAAACATTACCAAAGGATGCAATTACTTGGAGTCTTTGCCTAATTTAAATAGACTATATTCCATCAATACTATATTCCATCAATACTATGTGTCAGTACTGTTGGCTCTTGTGAACTTGGAGCTTAAAAATTACGAGTAACTTGACTAAGTTTAACTACCCAATAAAAATTAATAAAATAAAATAGTAACATACCATTTTTATTTTTATTATTTAGTTTGAAGTTGGGTTATTTTGTTTTATTATTTTATTATGTTTGTTTATAAAACATAAGATAACATTACAACATCTCTTTCAAAGGATTTGATCTCAAGTTAAGATGGATCTATAATTCCCCCCTTTAAATAGATTATATTCCACATGAATACCATGGGTCATTTTTATTTTTATTTTATTTTTGTAGGGTTATTTTTATTTTGTTATTCTTATTTTAATGTAATTTAATTTAGTCAAAATGTTAAACATTACATTATAACATTTCACCTATATTAATTTGGAAAATTTTAAAAATATACATATTAAATCTAAATTAAATATAATCATAATAAATATTAAAAAAATTGATACCTATAAACCTTTATTGAAATAATTCATTTACCATACCTACATAAACCTCTAAGTAAATGGCTTCGCATGCAATCACTCACACAATGTGTTAATAACCGTATAACTTGTCAATGGATTTTCTACAATTAACTAAATGATCAATTTTAAATGTAACAATGATGATGTTGGAGAGTCGGAGTTAGCTACATCCATCCTGACTTTCCCTCCACACTGCTTGCTTTAACACCGCATAAACAACTAACTAATTATTACAGATCTTTCTGGCGGGGTTGAATGATGTAAGTTACCAGTAGGAGGTGACCGCTACATTTGTAGCCAAGGATATTTTTTTTGGGGTGTGTATTATGGTGCTATAATATATCTTGAGTAGATTAGATTATAAAATGAGTAGATTAGATTATAAAAGGTGGAGTTTAAAGGTTTGATTATTTTTCCATTTTCAATATTTTTTGGTGTTGGACTAATCTTTAGATTTCAATATCTTTGGTGAGAGATGATTTTATATTCTTTAAATTGTATGTTGAAATGTATTAAATGATTCAAGGCGAAACAGGGCTGTCACCTTTATTAATAAAAATTTTATAATATGTATATTACTTTTTAATATTAATTATATTAAGAAATTATAAAATTTAATTCAAAAATTAAATAAAATTTGAAAGCTTATTTATATTAATAGTGTACTTATTTTTCATTTGGATGAAGAAGGGTGGTGACAAGATTCATGTAAGGGAGGTGGTAATAATGTTGAGCGAGATAGAAACCATGGAGAAAAATGTTGTCCAATGAGCATAGCTAATTAAAAGAGTAGAAAACTAATTTGTGTAGGATAAGGAGCCAACTCAGGGAAATAGTGAGGATGAGCCTGTATGGATTCATAGTCTACAAGTGATGTCCTCTAGATAGTTACAAAGTTGTGGATAGCTTGTGTTAGTGGCTAGAGAGATCATGTGATTTTGGTCCTTACCATGCTCAAAATTTGAGTTTCTTTGGGGAGTTTTAGTTAGCCATAATTGGAGCTTGCATGACCTAGTAATCAAGTGAGTGAGTAGGCATTGAATTTTTAAAGGCTTGGGTTGCATAAGCATGTAATATGACCTACCAAGGCATCTAACCCATGTAACAATTACTCTAATATTTGACATTCCTTAGAAATATATAACTACAATCCATCCCTACACAATTTTATTAAATCATCCTCCCTTTTAGTCGAGACTCTAAATGAATTGGAAAATGTTTATGTCCATATTGTTTTTTGTTTGTGATTAAACTAGATGCAAAGAAGCATGTGGAAGCTAAAAGGAAATTGGGTCAATACTTACCTAGGGAAGACGCGAGTTGCTCGGATTTGGTTGGTGGAGGGGGCCCTATAGGTTATAGGGCTAATGCTAGCCTAAGGTGCTAGAAAGGGTTGTTTGAGGTGTTTAATTTCATATATCTTTGGTGGAATTCGTTCAAGATTGGGGGTGTTTAGATGAAATAAATTTAGTGCAATTGCAAGCTTACTTTGTGTTGATGTGGCTCTTTATTTTCTATATTGGAGTTTGGGTTGAGTTAAAAAGTATTCCTTATTTACTTTCATTGAAGTGGGAAGGAAGGTGGAGTTTTGTTCTTGCTTTAGGTTAGGGTTTTTTCTCAGGAAGGGGGAACAAGTGGGTAAATTTTCTTGTATCTTAGCATGGTTGGGAAGCTAGTAGTTTGTGCTATAGGCCAATAGTTTCTTTGGTCGTAGACTACCTCATTCAGATTTCTCCGTTGGTCATTACAACTTGCTTTTTGCAAAATACTCATATTTTTTGCCCTTGGTCATTGAGGGAAATTTCACTATGCCGAAGAAGAGGGGCCTAGTGAGGATAGGAGCTACATATCATGAAAAACAAGCATGTAAATGGAATTCTCACCTACATAACAAGGTTGCAATATTTGCGGCAAGGTATTTGAAGTAATAGAATTCACTTTACACGAAAATAAAATAATATTATCGTAGCTATATAAATTAAATGGATGACAATAAAGATAAACATCAATTTATAATAACCATTACACAATTACCTCATGATACATCTAACATTACAACAACAAAAATCATAAAAAATGACTAAACAATAATTTTATTTTAAATTATTATTGATTAGTTTGATGTTCAAAATTAGGGTCACTCCAGCATCAACACCTTGAACTTGCTATTGGTTAGCAAGAAGTGATGGGAGCACATGCCCATGGTTTAGAACCACATGATTAGGGTTAAATCCATGCCAAGACTGGTACAACTCAACCCTGTCGTCTATGTCCAAGAAATCATAGCCCACAAGGAACAATCCTGGAGCATGCGATTTCGAAAGAGAATGGTAAAACAAGAAAATAACTAACAACCATATTTTGACACTAGAAGGCCAAATAATCCCCTTTTTAATCATGTGAAATGTATAATTATTTAAGGGCCTCAAGCTTTCAAATTCAATACACTTCTTCCTCATATAATGAGACCAAAACCACAACAATAGAGGCCTAGAAACCACTCTAACCAATACATCATAGGCACCATACTCTCATACATATTCAGATGTATATCGCATGAATAATAATAGAGGTTTTTCTCCATCCAAACCCTAGATGTTCCAACTCCAATGCATCGTCATCGCTCATTTGTCCATGACAGTAATGGTGTTGGGTTACTAAATTGTTCTAAAATAATGATCAAGTATCAACATTAATCATCAACATGAGGATTTGTCTTTTTATCTCAAGGTAATCTACAAAATGTATGCAAGAGATTGTTATGATCTAGTACTAGCATTAAAATTCTTCATTCACTAATCTAATGATAAAAATGAACACATAAATTAAAGAATATGATCAATCAAATCAATTCTGCACTTACAAGGACAATAATCAAAACATATAGAAAGATAGGATCAAACTTGAAAATAACTTGCAGTAATTCAATCTGAAGCTAAAACTACTCTAATATTTTAAGAAATAACCCTATGCATATCGAAACTGGTTATATTCATGGAAATAACAATCGTAACTAAAGAAACAACAAGTAGTAACTAAGGAAAAAACTTAAAAAAAATATCCTTCTCACAGGAAATATCATGCTTAATCAAACTCTATTCTAATAAAATCAGTACTTAAAGAACAATACCACTTAAATTACTTAAGAAAAAATAGTAAACTAATTTAATAAACTAATAATACAAAGAATATAGTGCCTTGTCCAGGAAGCAGGCGTGAAACCCTAGGAACCACACTATCTAAGAAAAACTGAGATCAACAAAGAAAGAAATAAACTGAAACAAACATAAAAGGGAGTCTTCACATTAAATTATTTAAGTGATTATAACTCAAGCTCAATCATTGTTCTGTGCTAAAATACATTACTTCTCTTTCTTCGTTTCTTCTTAGCCGTGGAGGGCCGACTTCTCTCATTTTTATAATACAAAACAAATTAATTACAACATAAAATATTTAGAATAAGGATCGATTTGAGAATCAAATATTCTCATATCAATCTTTATAATTAAAATCAATACAATATATTTTGGTGAAGAAGTCAATAATGTTTCCTTGAACTGACTTCATAATTTAAAATCATGCTTGCTTTATTATGCCACCTATTCTTCTTCGAACACCATCAACCTTCATTACACTTTGATATGCTTCTAGAATCCCTTTTTATAATAAATCCTCCAACAATCACATTAACGATATTTCTTAAGATAAAATGACTTTATTTAAAACGAGATTATAAAAATAGTCTTAACGCATTAAATATTGAGCTTTATTAAGTGATAAAGCATAGATATAAAGAAAATGACGGGAAATTTACATCAATACTTAAGATTCTAATGAAAATACATGACAATTACAAGGACCAACATTTCCCCCTTATTAACCTGTTGCATGTACTCATGCAAAAAATATCATGTCAAGCAAATAAGTAATTAATGTGAATCACAGTTAGAGAGTAGGCTTCATATGTCTCCTCTCCCCTATATTGAAATCCATACATGTCTCTGATTTCTCATAAGGCTTCTTGTAGACCATTTCAGACAATTCATAGTAAGGTTGATCCAGGTGGATGTTGGTGGCCACCCACCTATCCCATTTGGACCCCCGCAACTGTCTCTTTCAGTTTTTCAGTTTCCGTAATTGTAGCACAATTTACTATTTTTAGCAGTTTTTCGGGTCCTGAACTTCCGGAGCCGTTTTGAGGCCCTAAACGACGTTTTTTGTGGAA
>APFE031415256.1:0-30138 GCA_000404065.3 Pinus taeda | reverse complement strand
TCAAACGGAGATCGTATGCCAAAGTTACGACCCCGGGAAATTGATGTACCAATTTACCCAAAACGGGGCCCACAATTTGGCGTTTCATCTTCTAAGGGGCGGTTTTGGAATGTGAAGGGTTTTCCATTGTTTCTCAATAATAAATAGGCCTTCGAGCCTCATTGTAACACAAGTTCGGAACAGTTCAGAGACATGTAGCCGCACATCTCTTCTCAGAGATAAGCTACCATCGTCCTAGCTGGTTTATTTCCAATTCTGGTTGTAAGCATATTTCCGGTATTTTCCATTAATGAAATGAAGTGTTATTTCCACTGCATCTCTTTATTTATGGTTATCACATCTCTGTATTTATGGTTATCTCTGTAATCTATTGCGTTCCTGTTTAAAATCCGGATCAAAGGTTGATAATAGGATTGTGGAAACTCGATCATGGGGCACTGATACCTGCGTCCCATCTAATAGATTCATGTTTCTATCATAATTTTGATGTAGGTCCAGACCCTATAAAGGGCTTGCTCGAAATTGTGGAGCCCAAATAGTTCTCTATTCTTGACCCATTTTAACTTGGCCCCACTTACTGCCTCTCTTTGTATATCTTATAAATACTCAAGCCCTATAGTCAACACCCCTACATGAATGCTCCTATGTTTGTCAACCCTCTTTGTAAATCTACTATTCCTAAGGAATGTCACAAAGGAATTTTCTAGTTCTCCTCTTATCCAAAGATCACAATTTCTTTCATTTTGTTCATAAGAATTACAAGTTTTTTTCCATTTTATTTGTTTTAAGGAAAATAATATAAATTCTTGAAACTACACATTCCTAACAAAAGGGACAATATTCTCATTCATCTTTTCTGAGAGAAGAAAAGTATGCATGTAAAGTTCACATAAAAGAAACTATGTAGGCTTATTCTATTTGTGAAAAGTATTTAGAAAATCCACAATACGAGTGAACTTATAATAATTACCATGGTATATAGCCTTAGCTTTAAGCATCAACTATTGCTTTGTTAAGAACAAATCATGGAAACAAGATGGAGTTTTGCAGGGCATGATGTCTGGATTCATGACATAAATTTGATCCTTCTCCTTCATTAACTTGTGAATTTTTTCCTTTAAAATTCGAACTTCCATTCTAGCATTAGCCAGATCTTTTGTTGTTTCTATCTCTATATATGTTAATGCCAAAAATCATTTGAGAAGCTTCTAATGTTCCTCTATGGACATCATATCTTTTTTG
Source organism: Pinus taeda (assembly GCA_000404065.3). Classification (NCBI taxonomy): domain Eukaryota; kingdom Viridiplantae; phylum Streptophyta; class Pinopsida; order Pinales; family Pinaceae; genus Pinus; species Pinus taeda. The sequence goes on along the minus strand of APFE031415256.1, from coordinate 28,896 downwards.
TATTTAACTATGATTTTCTTTAATACCTTTATATGATCTTCTACAATCACTGGAGTATAGAGTGTCACAACATCTGTTTGTACCGTTGTTTCCACTAAAACTATTTTTTCAGTCCTGATATCTAGAATAGCTTGTTTATCTTCTCCTGATATTTTTTACATATGGCCAGTTGATTATGCAATTATGCACCTTCCATTTCAACACAATATTTTCCTTTCCTGGAGAAATAGTTCTTGCATTATTTAGAAAAATTATGCACTATTCCAGACCTCAAGGTCCATTCATGGCTGCACCAGTTGAAGTAACGTGGGAAGTGAGAACTTATATCTAATGTTGTATGAAAATTTTGGAATTTTTATTTGGAATAAATTTTTTATTATGAGAAAATGAGTAATGTAGTTTTTATTTTATTTTATTTGTTGTTTAAATGGAAGTAGATTAATAATAAAATATAGTAAATAAATTTATATATAATAAAAAGATTTATAGAAAATTTAATATAAAAATAATAATGTTTTATTAATAAATATACAAAATATTTTGAAATTAAAAAAAAAAAATCTTACAAATTTAAGAAGGAAGTAATATGGTTAATATTTGAGTTTTTGAATAATTTGATTTGATATGTTTTAAATTAGTTTGTTTAACTATAAGATGACAACCTTTCCACATAGAGATTATAATGTGACTAGTTCATAAATACATATTTTTTTAAATGAAGAGTTTTTATTTATTTTTAGAATTGTTGTTTAATGTAACCTAACTTATTAGATACTTGATGGAAATAGAAAAATCTTTGATCATTTAAAGAATGTATGAGATGACTAGGAAGGATGTGAGTGTCCCCGCTCCTAATCCATGGATGTCTTCCAATGAGAATATTTGTGTGATCTCTAATTTCCATCTTAGACAACATGTAAGAGTTTTTAAGCCCCATCCTCCCAAGGCTTTTTGGATTGTAATGGAGGACTAGGCATTCAAAGCAAATGATCTTTGGTCCTATCTACAAGCTTAGAGATATATTAAGGAATTTGCTTTATCTTGTTTAAGATGCCCTTTGGCATCCAAGCTAATGAGACCTAATACTAGAATTAAATCCATCATAGTGTTACATAAAATAAGCTTTCCCTCTTTGGAAAGCCTTCCATTGCACCAACTTCTTAATATGAGTTCCACTTTTGTGATAAGTTAAGCCCAATCTTCTTTATTGTAGCTGTTGGGTTTTAATAAGAAACCCAAATATTTCAAAGGATATTCTAGGGGAATTGAAACTTTTAATATTACCCTCTATACAAGATTAGATTCGACTTGTTCAAGGGTGTTCCCAAGTAGATTGGTTTTTTGTGATTTATCACCATGCTTGTGGCTAAGGAGAAAATGTCCAAAATGTGATGTATAGCTTGAAGGCTTCCATAATCAAATGCTAAGAAAATGATGATATCATCCAAAAAAAGTAGATGAGTGAGGGAAAAATTATTAGAAATTTCAATTCCTTTAATAACATGTATTATTTTAGCATCAAGAATGGCTCTGTTGAGAGTTTCGATGATGAGGAGGAAGAGGGAAATTGGACATCTTAGTGAATTCCTCTTTGAGGATTGAAGAAAAGGGAAGTTAATCCATTGATAAATAATGCCATAGAAGTGGAGCTAATACAATTGTAATATACAATCCATAAAAGGAGGATTGAAACCTAGATTTAGAAGGATTAGCTTGATAAAGGGTACTATTAAAACTGAAGATGGTAAAACTCAACCCTTCTCTTGGATCCACCTTGTCAAAAGCCATAGAGAGAACCAATTTATAAACAATGGCCTTTTGTTTTTTAATATGGAGAGATTGAAGTCCTTCTTTGGTTGATCCAATAGCCTTGTGAATCTCTTTAAAATCCAAATGTTTGAAGGGATATAGTCTCCAAAATAATGGGCTTCAATTGAAGATCAACGATTTTCAAGATAATTTTGTATATAGAGATGTATAAGGATATAGGGAGAACTAGAAAAAAATTTCACGTTTGTGAGTTCTTGGAATGACAGCCAAGAAGGATCCAAGGGAAGGGTTTAGTTTTACCATCTTCGGTTTAATTTGAAAGCACCCATGGGCTTAACAAGCCCTGAATCCATGTCCAATTTAATACACTTATGATTCGACTCACCTCTCAATGCTACCCATTAACTAATTTGTAGATTATAATCCAATAACATTTTAGAGCTGAGAAAACGATCCAACTTCTTGGATATATATGCATTTTTGGTTCAATTGCATGACTAGGTGGAAAGGACATTTTCAAGGGGAATGTTCACCAGTCACATAGAGTCCAAAATGTCCAAAAAATAATTCTATATGGGGCCTGGGCAAGTTAAAGGTCCTCAAATTTATGATTGTCCTACTGAGAAATTTAGACCCCCCTAGGAATATGAGATCTAATTTGAAACATGGGAGATTGAAAATGTTCTACCATAAATATTTCCTTTCAATTTAAGTGTAACACCCCTAGATAATTACTCATGACTATTATTATTTAATTTTGGAACTAAGGTTGGTTGATGTACATATTATATTTTATTGTGAAAAGAGAAAGAGAAATAAATTATTTTGTTGTTAATGTTCTTGAGAATGTGTTAAGGGCTGTCAGGTGGAACTTAACTCCTTACTATTAGGGAAATAGCTGGAACTGGTTATCCCCAAGAAAGGGGCATAAGAAAAAAGAGGGAAAATTTCTCCTTTTGCCAAGATCCTGAAGGGGAGAGGGAAAAAAATATGGTTGGAGATATGCCACGAAACTGGTTTTGTGTGGCAATATTGTGGGAGGCAAAGATAGCGATTCCGAGATATAACCAGTGTGAGAAAAAATGGCTAGAACCTACATAAAACAAGTAGGATGCTACATAATTGTTCATGAGAAAATACTTCTATATATTATAGGAATTGTTCTCTAATAAAAAGGAGTGGAGCTCAGGCATAACTAGTCGTGCAAGTTAGCTTACTATTGAGAGGACCATAAGAGCCATTTACACATTTTACAGAAGAGTTTATATAAGTATCCTAAATAGTTTAGGTTATGTTAAAGGAAAAAGAATGAGGAATTTGGATAAATAATTTATTTAGTGTTTTATGTATTAATGGAAAAAGTAAATATATAGGTTAGGACTGCATATAGAATGTATATCTTCTAACCTCTAACAAGTATAGAGTCAAATCCAAGTTTAAATAATTCCATAGTGGACAAGGTAAAGGTGTGTAGTGGATAATCTACTACAAGTGAGTATAGGTAAGTGTAATTGGAATACGATACAATTTGCAATTAATTCTACAAGTTTTGTTTGGGTCTAGTTTGAAACTACGACGATGGACAATGATCTAGATTTATGCAGGAAATAAATGAAATATAGATTTAAACATAAACATAGATCTATAGTGAAAACTGAACTCCAATTCATTAATAACAAATACTAAAAATAGTTTACATGCAAAATGGAAATAAACTAGCTTAGGCGATGTTAGTTTATCTCTGAAAAGAGATGTGTTGGCTACATGCCTTTTGAAATATGTTACAATGAGGCTTAAAGGCCTCTTTATTATTGAGAAATAATGGAAAACCCTAAAATTATGAAATCCTAACCCTAGAAAATGAAGTGCCAAAAGTTCATGGGTCCTATTAGGGTTAGTTGGTACATCAATTTATTGGGATCATAACTTTGGCATACTATCTTCGTTTGATGTGTATGATACCTTGTTAGAAATATCTATTTAAGGAAAACAACTTCCGATTATTGAGCCTTTTAAAATGTTATTAGTTTTCCCATTTTCCAAAAAAATTGTCATTTATATCCTTAAAATGGCCCTAAAAATTTATGACTCGAGAAAGTACCAAAAATAGTAAAATGTGCTACAATTAAAGAAATTGAAAAAAACAATGTTCGGGGTATAAGTTGAATAGGTGGGTGACCACAAATATCAACTTGGATTAGTCCTCCCCCCTTAGGAAGCAATTATCTCCATTGCATTGAGTGCCTCCATGAGATGGGGAAACTTCCCCTGAAGTTGGTCCCTAGTGAGCTACTTGGTTTGTTGCAGGAGTTCGCTATCTTTGACAAACTGATACAATTGAATCCTATATTAGTGAGTGTTCTTGATCTATGTGTCCATGGTTCGAGCAATTGTGGCCTATTCCATGTAGTATGGGTTGAGCTCTATTGGTATAGTTGTTCAACAATGTTTGAAGTGTCCAATAATGGTGGACAATATGGTTAAAGGTGGTCCAAATTGAAAATTGGGTGCAGGCCAAGGAATGGAGGAATGTTGAGCTTGAAAGTGTTGTCTCCCATAACCTTGGTGATGGTGTAAGGTATGTATTAGAGTGGTCGAAGATTTTGATGGGATCTAACAAGTCTTTTCTACAAATGCAACTAAACTTTGTCACCCACCTGAAATTTATGTGGCACCCAATGTTAATCATGTTGATGTTTGTACTTAGCATTGGATTTATCCAAGATGTCATGAACCTTTCAGAGGATGTGTTGGATGCATTTAATAAACCTGGTTGATTTATTAACTTCGAACTTTTTATGTGAAAATTATGTCCATGTAGTCACATGAGTCATGGCAACATCAATCAAACAAAATGGTTGAAATCCTAGACCCACTTGAAAGGGGTTGCGACCTATCAAACTATGGAGAGATTTGTTATAATTGTGTTGCACATAGGAAAGGCTCTCATCCCATGTTCATGGATGCTTGGATTTGTACATGCACAATATGTGCACAATCATCCTGTTGATGATATTTGTTTGCCCATCAGTGTGGAGATGGAATGCAGTCGACTTGGTGAGCTTGGTGTCCAATAATGACCAGAGGCTTGACTAGAATGTGCTTAGGAATTTGTTAACTTGATGTGGGATCCTAAAATGTACCCATACTCATTCAAAGAAGAGTTTGGTAGTATCCTCTGCTGAGATACTCTTATTTTAGGCCACCAATATAACCATCTTAGAAAATATGCCCACAACCAAAAATACATAGTCATTACCATGTTTGATAGAAGGGAGGTGAGGCAGGTAGTCCATGGAAATGGATGCCCAGTGTTGGCTGTGAGTAGGCATAAGAGTGTACATGCCTTGCTTTTTGATGGTTGTCTTTGCAATGGCAAAAGAATTGCAGGATTTGATATATTTTCCAATGCCTTATAGAAGTTTTGGCCAATAAAAATACTTTTGTAGTGCTGCCACAATTAACTCTGAAGCCTTCATCTTGGCCACTAGTGACTGCTTGGCACAACACTCAATTCTGTTGCGAGTGGGGCTCTTATGGAACTGACACTACTCTCTTATGTCCTTGTTTGTCCTCATGGTGTTGTTCTTTACTTTCGGATTTAATGGGTTGTCATGGGTCATCCTACCTTAGCTATGTCCTTTGTTCTATAGTTTGGGATCACCTTTTTCTTGCTTCATATTCCTAGATCCAAAATCACGCTTCTTCTATTTAAAATTTTGCTTGATCTTGATAGAATATTGGTATGTGGTTCCAAGTGAGGAGATGCCCACAAATTGTGTCTCATCTGGGTGTATTTGTGTAGAAAATTAAGGCACTTGAGGACCACATGCTGCTCGAAATCATTGATACCCAACTTCGTGTGAAAAATGGGTATGAAAAATGTTTGTGAACTTCAGCACATCTTCGTCCCTTCCCTGTCATATTACGGTCCATTTTATGTACCTATCCTCATAACTCCTCATAGGGAAATATTGTTCCTTGACAATGTCAAAAAGAATTCCAAGTTGGTGCGACTGAAAGTAGTGAGGGTTCCCTCTCATCCCTCTACTCAAGGGGGGTGGCCTTGAGGAGTGCAAAAGTAATTTTTTCCCTATTGGAAAATTTATTGACCGAAAAATATCCTTCTAGCAGATTCAACCTTTTATTTATAACATTTGTATCTATTTGGCGTTCAAAGATATGAATGTCAAATTATGTCACAATGAGGCTTAGAGGCCTTTCTATTATTGATAAATAATGGAAAACCCTAAATACCCAAAAACATAACCTTAGGAAATGAAGCACCAAAATTTTGTGGGACCTGTTGGGTTTAGTTCGTATATCAACTTCCTGAGGGTCATAACTTTGGCATACAATCTCCATTTGACATGTACAATATCCCGTTAGAAATATCTACTGGAGGACAACAAATTTCGACTGCAAACCCCCTATTGTAGTCGTTGGGTTTTCCCGTTTTCTAAAAACCATTGTTTAGGGTCTCAAAATGGCTCCAAAAGTTTAGGACTTGAAAAAATGCCAAAAATAGTAAATTGTACTATGATTAAACAAAATTAAAGAAAGTGGTGTTGCAGGTCCAAGTGGAATAGGTAGGTGGCCACCAATATGCACCTAAGTCAAATAGTAAAGAGAATTTGTGTAAAAAGGTGTTGATTTTCTAGTACAATTAGGGTTAGCCCAATATTTATGAAATTATGATATTTACTTTTGATGTAGATCTTATTTTAATTTATTCTAATATATCATTCAACAATTATACTTCATAGATTCAAAAATAAAGAAAAATAAAATAGTAGAAATCACAATGCACAAAAGAGAGACAAGATTTACAATGGGAAAACCTACTACAGGGAAAAACCCAACAACCTTTTCAATAGAAAAAATATTCTTGTTTAATAAGAGAAACACCTAGACCTATGGTTAGACTTGGTCTTCCCCTCCAAGTCAAGCCACCTGAATTGTTCCTGCACTTCAAAAATTTTTGGCCTCCAGTAATAGCCAGTTGCCCATAATTTTGGCTTGACAACAATCCCCCCTTTAACCCAGAAAATTTTTGCCCTTTGTAATAGTTTCCCCAGAAAAATGTGAACTAAAGAGGGAGGGAGAGAGAGAGAGAGAGAGAGAGAGAGAGAGAGAGAGAGAAACTTCTTCACATGTGTGAGTTACTAGAGATAGAGAGGAGAGATAGAATTCAACATTCTTCTTTATCCTTCCTTTTCCTTCTTGTCCTTCAGTCACTTGCCCAAAAACTGTCTTGTGTGTGGAATGTGAATTGACCAAATAAGGAGCTCGAGCTGCCTTTATATAGTAGTTTTTCTAGAGTGAATGGATATGTCTCTTGGCTAGGGATGACTTAAATTGAAGGGAAGTCAACTTTTCATTTTTGGAGTCAAAAAATTCATTTCAAAAATTCAAATTTACATCTTTTAAAACTCACAATGGGTCTTTGACTAAAAATAAATTTTCCTATGACTCAAGTATTTATAAATATGCTTTGAAATGATAAATATAATTACATCAAGTGACCAAAAGTATATTATGAAGATCGAGCATAGTTACAAATTCAACAACTACTCTTAACTAGGGAGGTATTCATAATCACTCTCATAGATGTTCTCAAATTGAACAAATTTATCTAAAGAAAAGGTTATCTATTATTACTAGCATCATCATCTATCAACATCCACTAGTGGCCATATCTGAGATGGTACCAAACTCATGGAAATTTCATCAGCATTTAAAGAGTCACTCCTCTAGAGTGATTGGTCATTGAATCCCATGGCCACTATCTAGGCCAAAATGTTGAGATCCTCAACTAGAAAGCACTTACTCACCCTTCCTTGTGATAAATTTGAGCCAATTCCTCACTCAACCCATTCCTTGTCGATGATCAAGTCTACATGTTGAACAAGACCTCGCTCCACCCTATCTGATGTGTGATTAGGGTTTAGGACATCACTCCGCCCTCTTGGTGTGTGATCTAGGTCTAATTGTTGAAGTAACTCACTGCACCATTCTTAATGCGTGATCAGGGTCCAAGAGGTCACTCTACCATTTCAGGTGTGTGATTAGGGTCCATATGCTGAAGAAGCTTACTCCACCATTCCTAGTGTGTGATTAGGGTCCTCCTTCAAGAAACACTTAACACTGCTTGTTAATCCATTTGGTTCTCTTGGACCCATTCTCCCTTTCAGGAGAATTTCCATCCATGTTGTAGACAAATCAAAACTCCCTCTTAATGAGAGTGGTGATATCAATGAGCCCTAGCTTGTCTTTGAAGTACATGAACTTGTTCCTTAGCAATGGATTTGTTAGAACATCATTTTTCACTCATTTGTGCAATGTAATCAAGCCTTATTTCTCTCCTCTACACCATGTCATGGATGTAGTAGTACATGATATCAATATGGTTCGATTGGTCATGGAACATGAGATTCTTTGGAAGCTTCACACAACTTTGACTATCACAGTGTATCACCATTGGTTCCAACTCTTGGTTGAATAATCCTTAAAACAAATTTTGGTGCCATACTACTTCAATACAAGCCTCATTGGTTGCAATGTATCTATGCTTTAGTAGTGTTGAGTGAAATTTACCTCTACTTCCTACTCATCCACGATATCATAAGATATCCCAAATTGAAGCATCCTCTTGAGGTTCTCTTCCCATCTTCAACACTTCCTGCCCAACCAACAATTTTATATCCTTGAGGTTATACATCCTTATTTGCAACATACCTTAAGACATAGTTTATTGTACCATGCAAATATCTCAAAATGTGCTTTGTTACAATCCAATGCTCATTTCTCGGTTCTATCTAGAACTGGCTCAAGGTGTTCACAACAAAGTAGATGTTTAGCCTGGTGTTAACCAAATACATTAGCATACCAACTAGCCATCAATATACAGGGGGTTTTGCCAAACTAGTGTTAGATTCTCTTAACTTCAAGTTAGACACCATAAGGGTTTCCATGGATTCGTAATCCATCATACTGAATATTTGAAGGATTTTTATTATATACTTTCCTTGAACAAGGAATACTTTTACAAGTTTCTTCCATATTTCTATTCCCAAGTAATAGTGCATCAACCTAAAATTGTTCATGTTGAACTTAGAAGCCAACTTATTCTAAAATTGAATGATAAGAGGCTTGGAACTTGTTAGTAACAAGTCATGAACATATAATAATAGGATCACAAGTGCATTCTTTATAAATTTAAGGTAAATTTTTGGATCCATTTCACTCTTGGTAAATAACATTCTCATTAGATAGTTGTTAATACGAGCATACCCAGCTCTTGGATCTTACTTGAGTCCATACAAGGACTTCTCAATTTGCAACAATGAGACTCCTTTCCATATACCTCAAATCCTTGAGGTCTCTCTATGTACACCTCTTCCTCAATTACTCCATTGAGGAAAGAAGTTCTTACATCTATCCCATAGAAGCAATAATTGAAATGATGGATCTAATGGAAGTGTAGCTAGAAACTGGAGAAAAAGTCTCATCATAGTCTTCTCCCTCTTTCTCGGAGAATCCTCTAGCCATGAATCATTCCTTGTATTTTTCGATACTCCCATATTAAACATGCTTAATCTTGTATATCCACTTGAAAGTCACCACTAACTTCTCTTGAGGCCTTGGCACAATCTTCTAGATGTCACTCTTCATGATCGTTTCGTATTCTTCATTTATCGCTTCCTTCCACACTTGTTGGTTAGGTGCTTCTTCATATGTGGAAGGTTGTTCATAAATTATTTTTGTCATGAGGGTTTCATAGTTGGAGAACCTCTTAGGTTTCTTCACTTCTCTAGATGTTCCATTGAGAGCTACATGTGCTTTTTTCTCTTCAAAAGTGGGTCTCAACCATGCTAGTACCTTCTTGACTTCTTGAACTATAATTGGTTGTGCTGGATCTTGAGGCCCTTCTAGCCTATGAGTACATTCTGTAGAACTTGAATGCTCTTCTCCTAAGACCTCCTACTTTACTTCTTCCAATTAATCTATGGAGACTTCCTTAGACATCTAATATGCCACTTTCTCATAAAAGGTGACATCTTGACTAACTTCAATCTGTTGCTTCTTTGAAATGTATATTATTATTATTATTATTATCCAATTTTAAGGTCACATCCAAGCTAAACACCAAATTGGTGCATGAGACCCCCTTATTTATGGGATAAGGGACCCACCTTCGTGCAACAATTTGACTACTAAGTCTACGAAGGCATACATACTCTACCCCCATATTATGTAGGCTTTGTAAGATTAATTATATCCAATTGTTGATGGTGTTGAATACCACAAACGTACAAGGGGTCTCCCTGATGTGAAGTCCCAATTATACCTTGCCCTATTTGGAGTAGGATCCCCATCTGATTATGTGGTCTAGCCACTAGTTGCAAGTAATTTGGAGGTGTGCCTTGGCCACAACACTTACAGAAGATATTGTACACAACTTTGGGGTAGCAAGTATGTAAGATTTGTGTGACACTAAGTGCAATGTGTAAAGGAAGATTCCATGAACAAGAGAGAGACGATTCTCTAATAGGGAAGTAATAGTAATATCCTAAGAGAGACATGCAAGCGAAAAGAAAATACTTGTTGATTAACCTGAAAATTAGTTCACAAGATAAAAAACAATCATTAAATCATAAACAACACCCATCCAACAAGATCCATACATAAGGAGAAAAATTGTTAATTATATTTAGTATGTATTAGATACACATATACTGCAAATATATAGAGAATAGTCTTACTACATTCACGATACATGCATGAAAGAGTGTTGGCTCGAAGAGCTTCTAATGATTAAAGAAATATTCCAAGTACATTGTTACATCGATGAGAAACTAGTTCCAATAGTACAACATGAAGCCACAAATTGCATCTCAAAAGAATGAATTTCTCTCCTATGCACCACTAGAGAAGCCAAGAAAAAAACTCTAAAAGTTCAAATCCCTTATGTTTGAGTTATGAGGATCTATCTATAAGAAATGACAATGAATCTTGAGTTTCCTCATGACTCTTCAACTTCTATGACCTATGGGCTTCCATATAACCTTTCACATTCTACATATAACTCTTTACATTCCACATGTGTCTCTTCACATTCCACATGTGTCTCTTGGACTTCTTTACATTAGAGTCGTTATTTTCCAAAGGAAAATGACATATAAGATGATGGTTATATAAGACAAAGCTATAATAAGTCAAAATGTCCCCATAGAGGAGAAAGAGACTAATCAATTGCTTCAACATGGAGTTCATTTGTGATATATGAGTGCAATGTTATGAACTCTATTGCAATAACCTTGAATCGAATAGGTAGTTCAATAAAATATCACATCTTTACCTCCAATGCCTCTGATAAAATTGATTTGGAGCTAGATTTTACATGGTTCCACAACCAGGATATCTTCATATGAACTTTAGCTTGTGCAATTGCATACTTTAGAATAATGCTCTTAGTAACTTCCTAGACTTCTTGTCTTAATTCCTGCTCAATTTTCTCAATATACTAATTTATCTCCCGCATGATTTCATCCTTACCTATGATATATACAAGTACACCCAAAGAAGGAATTCCATGTTTCTATGCTAAGGACTTCAAACCCCTATGCAGTCTACAATAAAAAGATATAGTGCTGGCCGCTTGTTCACCGAGGTGGGTGTAGTTCTAAATATGGAGTCTTAGTTGTACTTTATCCATTTCGGCAACAATTTTGTCCTTCTTGACCAATTTTTTGGAACATCTGGATACTTGACACCCCACTCATGTATCAAGTCTAATGCTCTATTTGTAACCTTTAGGAGCTACAAGATCTCTTCATATTTCTTATGTATTCCAATCATGGGTGCCACCATCTCATGTAAACGAATCATCTCAATATATAATTGTTTCATAATGTCCTCCATTGGCCCTAGTTCCTCAAGTATGGATGAATGGAATTCCACTATTCTGACTGTTAGAAGACAACCATTGATTCTATGTAGTGAGAGATCTACTTGTCACTTTTTCATAGCTAACTCCTTTCTCAACCTTTCATTCTCAGTCATAAGATATTATAAGTTCTCTTGTGTTGTTGTTATGAGAGCATCATTAACTTCCATGACAACGAGTGGGTTTCTCTTGGTATTAGCTTTTATAACCTTATCTATGGATATGGAGACTAGATGTATAGGATCATGTTGTAGTGGCTACAACCACCCTCCAAAAATTTTCATTAGCTTTGTTTTGGAGCCTCCCTACCAACCTTTCATAGTAGCATGTCTTGCTTCTTCAAGTACACAAGCTTCAGTGATTTTCTTACAGATAGATAGCTTGTCCATCAGTGCTTGTTGGACTCCCCTCACAGGATGTTCTTATGGACTTAGTCTAGCAGCAAGATGAGAAATTCCTCCAAGAATTCGTGCAAATCTAGAGGGAAACTAACCTTCCCTCCAGAAATTACGCAATCCTGACTGGCAGCCTGCTGGGCCCCATAATTGCGTAATTCTATTGAGCAAGTCTCACCTAAAAAATTATGCAATCCTTCCTAGTTGCGCTTCTTAGCCCATAATTTGTGCAAATCTGGGTAGCAGTCAGCTGCTCTACCCATAAATTGCACAAATCTTCTGAGCAGCTAGCCCCCAGTAGTTGAGTAGTCTCTTGCATGTGCAGCTGAGTTGACCGGTTCCCTCCAGGACCCTTAAAAATAGACTTGCATGGGCTGCTTCTCCCAAGGCAGCATGCAAAGGCATCCCTTGTTTGAGGGTTCTATTTTTGGCAATTGGAGGTTACATGCAAGGATTATTTCAGAAACCTCCCACCAAGTGTCTCTTTCCCTAGATTTGTGGCATGCACATCACAACCTTGATATTATCAAAACTCATCAATCGGAAATCGCAGAGCTTATTCCTCACATCAACCTTATAGCTCTAACATCCCACATCATATCTAGGACCTGTTGGCACATTCAACTTAGTTGTTTTGTGGTAATCTCGCTTTCCATGTCTTGTGTCACATTTCTGGTGCTTTTTGTGTTTCTCTTCATATGAATGATGTCTACTTGATTTCAGTAAGCACTTGTTGTCATTTTGATACATACTAGCTTATACTAGCATTGTTTCACTTTTCATTAACATATCCCTGCTGTCGCGTTCATGAAATTGTTTTTCACAAACGGTTTCCAATTTGGCGACTCGCCTCACCCACATGCATGTTGTTCCAATTTCTGAATCTGTCAGTCACCATTTGAATGTATGATCATTCACTTATTCGTACACTGAGTATCATGATGCATTCAACTTCACATTCACTTTTAGTTTCCCGTTGGCGAGCGTGGCCAACCTTGGCCTGGACTCTACCTTCACTGAGAAAACATTGTGAAATTTGGGGAAGGAAGACTCTATCTTCCTCTCCAAAAAATTTCATTTTTGCCCAGGCACTGTCCTCCAAGACTGTTTTGCACACTTTTGAGGGATAGCGATTGTTAGCTCACAAAATTGTGCAATCCGTCCCTAAGCCTGTAGTCACTCCTAGCTGGAATTGCGCATTGTGCAATTCTAGCAGTTAGTAGCCAGATTTGATTGTACATTTCATAGTTCCAACAATTAATTAGCGTTCCAGTAGCCCAGACTGTGCCTTGCATAGTTTTGGCACTCAGTCTCTTGATCTCTCGGCCGAAATTGCGCGACCTTCATGATCAGTCACACAGGTATATTGCAAGTCAGTTTTCAAGTTCATTTTGGTGTTTGACTGACAAATTGCTTGCCATGACTATTTACATGTCTCTAGGTATCGCCAGTGTTCATCTTCCTCTCAGCAGTACAGGTACAATGGTTCCAATAGAGGAGAGTCGAAGTCACCATTAAGAGCACACTTGGGGATGCAGTAGATCAAGTGTCTATGAACATGCCTACCAATGAAGACATCAAGTTGTTCGTAGATAAGGACATTAGGATATGATGGCAGTAGCATCAAAGAACAGCAACTAAAGGTAGCATACGAGATGCAACAAATGCACGAGGAAGGTTGTTGAAAACAAAAAGGAAAAACAAATTTGGAAGCTCAAGCAGATCCACTGGTGATGAACGCAACTTTGGAGACTCAAGCTATCAGGTGATGGCTTGACATGAATATCACGTGAAGGCAGAGAATGGAACAAAGAAGGAGTTGCATGTGCTGAAGCAATAACTCAAGGAAGAATATGAGCTGCACAGACAAGTGAATGAGTTGCAATGAGTTGCAGTAGGAATAGGAAAAACAAGGGGCTCAACATGCACTCATGGATCAAGTTGTGTCCGTACAAGTTATAGATCCATCCTAGTAGTTGGCACGAAGCAGACATGATGAGCAGTGTTTTTGATCACATGCAAGGGATTCAACAACATGCATGTCATTGTGCGCACAAATGTGATCTAACCCATTCAACACACTCACCAAGGTGAAGCCAAGAAGAAAGCACGACTAGGGCTAAGCGTGTATGCGTATGACCACTAGCACACACTAGGAGATCAACACGAACACTATGCATTAGTGTGTTGGCAGTTCGACCGTACCCAAGAAGACCATGCACATGCTAGCAGATGAGTTGGATGAAGGAGCCATACCAATTCACCTGGTTGTAGCTAAGTCAAGAGTTTGATTCAGGAAGATGTCACCATGGAGTGCATGAACACCATCACAGATGACCAATCTTGGCATCATCTCCCCACCCTCACCATCACAAGCATGCCAAAGAGTTTGTTTCATCCCAATGGACTGAGTGTCTGTGATGTCTTGCATGGCTTGCTCAAGCCATTTTGTCTCACATGGGTACATATGCATTGTAATGTAAGGTCTTCAAGTGTAAGTCAAGTGTGGATATTTGGATGTAACATACATAGAGTAGATGAAGAGTCATGAGGGTAGATAAGAACCTCATAACTCATTGTAAAGGCTTTTGGTCAGCCAAGCTTTGAATAGGACTATCTTAGAGAGAGATTGGACAATATTGTAATGAGCCTTGGCTTCTCCACTACACAGAGCTAGTACATGTCTTTGGAGGAGCAGGCGGTTGTGGCTGTATTGTTTGTGGGTTGGCATATAACCTTTTTAGATCAATTCCACTTCTTTTTCGAGGAGTTGTATCATATATTGGTTTTTCCACACCTCGACTATGATTGAATATCCATCATTTTTAGGTCTTTATCTTCTAGATCTTCCAATTATTTAATCATTTCCCACCCCTCCTACATTTTTGTGTCACTTGTATTTCTTAAAGTGATTTTTTGCCTTTCTACTATTCCTGTATTTCAATCTCCCTCTATTAATACCACTTCATCTAATTGCATGTTTGAATATTCCCCAATTGTATGCATTTGTTATCCCTCCTCTATGCTTAGTGTAATATACCTATTTCCTCCCTTAATATCTCATTTGTTTCACTTCCCTATGGTTTTATGATTGGTTTTCATTCCTTAAAGCCCTCTATGTCCTTTGCTATAGGGGGTTTTGCAGTTTTTTGTACCATAATGAGAGGAAATTCTCAAAATAGATGTGTATGCTCATGATATTTTTTGTATCTAAATGGGATGTGCTCATAATCCAGTGGTTGGAGCAACACATTCTCCAAGTATTCTCTTCATATTTTGGCAGGCATTAGCTAAGAGACGGTCATGTATGCACAAATATGTGCATATGATGTAGAGTGCCCTTCCCATGTTTCTTACAACAACATTATATACGATCCTAGGGAATTTCCTATACAAATTTCATTGTCATAAAACTTCTAAGGAAGAGAGTATATCCTTATGCACATCATTTCTATTGAGAGATATTGTTTGTCTGGGAAAGAGTTATTTCAAAATAGAAGATATAAACTTGGAAAGTTAAACAAATATGGTCCATTTTGAAATATTCTACAATGATCCTCCAAGTTATTGAAGATTGTTGTAAAGAAACTCTTAGATCTTAGTTTAAGTTCTACACCTGCCATTGACTACTAGTTTTTTTTAATCTAGCTTATAAGGGCATTTTCTAATGGTCAAAGCCCTAAAAAAATTCCCTATTAGAGCATGATTTTTCATGTATTTAATTATTTCCCTTCTTTTAGTAGACATAACCTCTTATTTGGTGATAGACATAACCTCTTATTTGGTGATTCTCTTTTCTTAGGGCATGCAAGACCCCTTTCTCAATTGTGGACCTCTGGGGTATCCTTGGGGCTATTTTCTAAGTGTGGATCTACCTCCTTAAGATCTTTTAGTCTACCATCTACTAACTCTTGTGGTATAATAGATGATCCTCCTATAATGACAAGTCTATGCAAATTTGCTAGATTTTGTACAATTTTTCTGAGCCTATGAGAATATTTTGATAGGACGGGGTGTGACCCCGTCCTCCGAATGAAGCCATGCTCTTGAATGTGATCGATGATAGCCTACAACACTAGTATTTCCTTAGAGCTTGCAAAGGCCATGTAACCTATAATGCATCAATAGTTTATTTTCATAATATCAATGCCATTTCCAAGATTCATTTTTCTTATTTAATAGGACATATTTTTAAACGAAATTGTATTATTTGTTATAGTTGATAAGTTTCTACCCATACCTCTCTTTTTAAAAAATTATAATAAATGTAGTGTAAATTTTTTTTCATTGAAATCAAGAATGAGCTGACTTACACATCCCCTCATTCTGGGTTGTAGAATGAGCCTCTCTGCTCAATCATAAAAAAAAATTATCTTAAAATTGAAAAAAAATATTATTATTAAAGATAGATGCAAATTTTATTTATTTATTCAATTGATAAGATTTTTGTTTTTTAAATCTAACTCCAAAAATTTCACTATCACCCGAAAAATAATAATATTTATATACATCAAAATAATTAAAAATAATGAAAATCATTACATTTACAAAACAAATATTACTCTGTTACAAACCAAATTAATAAAATTTTAAAAATAATAATTATAAACAACCAAATAATCAATTAGCAACAAAAATAATAAAACCATGTCACAATAACACACTAACAAAAAAATTACTAATATAAACATACTTATATATAATAAATCATAATTATATATTAAAAAATTAAAATGAATCCATTAACGTACCACACTACATATAGACAAGAATGTTATTTCATGAAAGTTTATTTCCTTTTTATTGATTTCCCCTAATTCATGATTTAATATAATTAATTATTAAATTACATTAATCAATTATTTATATTCTGAAATTCAACTTAAAAAATAAACCAAAAATACCTGAAATCCAAAATATATATATATCTTTTTATGGCTACCAATAATTAATAATTTAATAATATTAAATAAATAAATTATAATTAAATATTAAATTTATTTATTTATATCTTTATAACAACCTATTTTATAATAATAAATTCATTAAGTATAATGCATTACCATCCATGATCTGATTTCTGAAAATCATTTACTATAAACTTATCCAAAAGAAATGTTCAATACAAATCTGTGTAAACACATTCCACCAAGAATGTTTTTATAGCATTTTTGTTTTTAAAAATAATAATTAGTAGTTGATACAAAAAAATTATATGCTTTCACGCCATGGAATCATGTGGAAACCTTCGAACATAATCTATGGATATATATTTCTAAGGCCATTGTGGTTGGCACCATCTACAAGGTATATAATGAATATAAATAATGAGTAAAAGCATAGTTTCTATATACATTAAATGCAAAAAGGCAATGTATTCTGAAACTATTCCATCAAGAATTATATTGCTTCAAGAAGCTTGCGATGTATTCGTCTTTCAGAGAGATCTGCCTGTAGCGTGTACAATCTGTTTTATCCGCTTGGGTTCAGTTTCTGCGAAAAGAAATTATCAGTTTTTTTTTAAATTTTAACAAATGCACAGGCAGAAACACCACAAATGTGAGACAAAGCTCACACAATTTTATTAATTATTTGCTCAATTACATCATACTTATATAGGAAATTCATGCAACCAATTCCTAACCACTCACAACTAATTCTGGTCAATTGGTCACAACTAATTTTGTTCAACTACTCATAACTAATTCTATTTCTGCATTATTCTCACAATGTTAGCCAAACAGTAATATCTTTTTAATCGTAAACCTGATACCTTTAATTGACACCCTTTTTGACCACGTGGTGGAGTGAAAATAATCTATTTCCGTTGGAGTTTCTTTATGGCGAATTCCACCCGTTTATTCTTCAGTTTGATGAGGCGATTCATCTAACTTGCAACATTTTCCTTCCGGAAGGCTCAGAAACACTTTTGGCATATTTGTGAAGCGTGAACATCTCCAGTAGAAGCTACTGCTTTTTGTTTTCCCTACGAGAGGTCCAATAGTTCTCCAGGTGGTGTAATCACCTCTGTATTGTCTCAAGTTCTTCGACCAATTCCACTATCTGTACACTGCCGCAAATACTTGCACACATGAATTCTTCAGCGCCACATAGGGCCATCTCGTCTGCCAATGTTAAGCCAAATGCCTGTGGCTGCATACTCTGTTCCAACCGAAATATCAAGGGGATCATCTCAGATATGTCCAACAAGAAGAGCCTGAGACTATGAAGAAAACCCAATATGAATATGGCCACATATTCCCTGTTGTGTTGTTTTGGATGGATCCAAGGAAACTTCGAAGCCATCAGGTGTGGATTTCGATGGATTTTCTTCCAGGAATATTCTCGTCAAAGAGACCCAACATATTCTTAGATCAGAGGTAGGTTTTTTTTTTTCCATGTTTTCACAGTTTTTTTTTCGTGCCTTGCATAGGAAAGAATTTCAATTTTGTTCTTGATTTTAGAATTTCAATTTTGTTCATGATTTTATTGGGTGGTTGGAAACTTTGTGTTTCGATGGATCATCCACCGCCTCACTGAGATTTTTCCCTCTTCCCTAATTTGAAACGAGAAAGCCTGGGATTCAAATGTAACTCCTTTCTTATTAGAGACGGATGTTCCCATACTGGCTTTGGAGGTCAGCACCGACCACTTTCTTACTGGATGTTTGAGTGGAGCATTTGAAGCGGGGGAAAACTGATTTAAATTTTTTCTCCTTGGTGACGCAGATCTGCTTCCAAGGTCCATCTAATTATTATCTCGCTTGTACCAAGATTTGTGGGCTTAGTTTCTCTCCAAATCACTTCAACCAATAAGATATCTTCCAAAATGATTATCTCGAAGACGTTGCCATGGTCAACATTAATTGCAGCTGGATGCACAAAAGAAATTTGGTTATGAGACAGGTATCATATGCATAACCTAACTCTTTTCTTACTAAAAAAACGACTTAAAAATCACTTTCACAAAGCCTCAAGACAGTTAAGTTAAGGTATGGGCTCAATCATTAGGTAGTTTATTCAACCCAATCATTTCAATAGCTAGGGGTTGTAAATTAAGGGAGTTTTTGGTTATAATTTAGTGAAATTTTTTTAAATTTGGTTTTTATTAAATATATGAATTTAGTATCTTGAAAACCTTTTTAGGTATTAAGATTGTAGAAATTTCACAACTTAAACTTGTGATTTTAACAAATGTTAATTTGATTTTGAGAAATTTTGACCAATAAATATGACAAAGGACCCTCCAAAATGTCTAACACATAAAGTATTTCTAGAGGAAGCACCAACCTACAAAGAAATTTCACAACTTAAACTTGTGATTTTAACAAATGTTAATTTGATTTTGAGAAATTTTGACCAATAAATATGACAAAGGACCCTCCAAAATGTCTAACAGATAAAGTATTTCTAGAGGAAGCACCAACCTACAAAGGTAGTTGTTTCATCAGTTGATCCTAGCACTAGAAACAAAAGTGGAGAAATATACAAGGATAGCAAGAGTAAGTGCAGTACTAATACCATGCTCTATCAATGATGCCATGTACCATGCTATATCAATGATTGATTAGCCTAGTTTCATAAAAAAACATTAGTAGCAAAGCTAAGTGGCCAAATCCAGCCAAGCCAAAAGCTACTACTACCTTTCCCATTAAGCCTTACAAGAAAAATCCATCCTAGAGTAACAGGGAATACATCATTTATATACTCACAAAGGCCACAAAGAAGCAACAAGGATAAATCCATCCTAGAGTAATAGGGAAGACATCATTTACATCCTCACAAATGCCACAAAGAAGGGACAAGGATAGATAAAAGAGTAGCAAACGTAGTTTAATACCCAATTCCAATAGTTCCATAACCAGTTGATCCACTAGATTCTACAATTGATTATGTGGATCCATACAAGAAAGTATCATTAGTTTAAGATTAAGTCCAAAAAGCAAATGGAAATAGATTAGAAAATCAAATCTAGTCCATTTCCAAAGGACCAAGTAGAAACTAAAGTTAAAGTTTATTTGGAATCCACCAGGGGTTTTGCTAGCTGTGCTACTTTTAATGTCCTTGTCTATGATGCTACTGAAGAACCTTGTAGCATTTACTATGGGAAGTAAAACATCCAATTCTTTAACCAATATATTTTGAAAATGTTTTGATAATTGATGGATAATAACATGGTCAAACAAGTTCTTATTGAGTAGATTATCTTTCATGAAATTTGACATAAATGAAAAAGAACTAAACACTACATCTTACCACATGACTTTAACCATATACAATGGAGATATATCTCTATGGAAATTTGAACAAAGATAAATGTGAACTAAACCCCACATGTTATTACTAGAGATATCTCACTATAAACTCTATTTACAATTTTAAAATAGAAGATTACCTTTCTTCAGATTGAACTTCACTAGTAATAGCTAGATTATTTAGTTTTGATGAGTCCATCATTTGTAGAGTGATTTCCTTAGGAGCAGTCACAAAAGACCCATAAATCTGAAATATAAACAGATTATTTTAAAAACAAAGCACCACTTATCAAGTCATAAGATACTAAACTAAATCTAGAAAACCAAAACACACCGGCTTACCCAGCTCCGGTTATAGGCACCACTATCGGGGGAGCACCACTTATCTCCATATTAATTAGATGGAAAAAATGTTAAAAATGCATTAAGCTGTTTAACAAATTCAATAAAAACACTCTTTAACAAATTCAATAAAAAACACTCTTGGGTCAACAAAAACTTCAAAGATTAAAATATAAAATATAAATAAAAGTTTTAAAGGATATTTTGTACCTGTTCAAGATCTGGTGCATTTGGATCCTTGTAAAGGATTAAAAAAAAATTAGAAAAATACTGGCAGTTTGATGTTTTTACTTCGAGCAAAATTGATTGATGTTTTATATAATAAAAAGTAATAACTCAATTTTAAAAAATCAGCTACATTCCTCTTTCCTTCCTCTCCTTGGACCTTTTTCATTCTGTAACCTTTTCATGTAACTTCAAATAAAACCCTTTTTCCAACAATAAACTAAAATAATGGCATTGTCTAATTATAGTCATTCAATCTTTTGGAGTTTGTAATTTTTTATTAATTTATTTTTTGAGTTGAAGATTGGTTTTCAAAGTAAAAATAAATGAATGTAGATTTTCACAGCTGCTGTGTATATAGTTTGTTTTGGAGTTGAACCGTGCAAGTAGGTTGAAATTTTTGAGTTTTTGGATAAAATTTTTGCTCATATTAGAATATATATATTTTTCAGAATGGAAAAGTGTCTTGAAGTATCAAGTTTCAGCATACTACCTGGTTCAGCTTTAACAAATCTATCTTACCATATAAATAAATTAAAACCCATAACAAATACCTTAGCACTCAGAATATGCAGAATTTATATATCAAACTTGTAATCTAGGAACCAAGACTACAGTTGAACTACCGCTAAAAATAGCTTACTTCATGCAGTTGTAAAATCAGAGTTAACTTACGTCATATAGTTGTGAAAAGACACTCCGTCGCCTGCAATGACTATCACCTCCCTTACAAGTTCTGGGTGTTTCCCGCGAAGGTGTTTATATAGGAACACGAGTTCCTGGAAAACCTTGCGGCAGCCGTCCGCTTGACAGCTATATACCCATCCATGTTTTTCCGACCGAAGCCTAACAACATAGTGACGATTCACACAATTGGATATAACAGCGTCCAGCATCTCCATTCTTGGGTGGAGGCAGGTTGCATGAAAAGGGTGGTATATATCTCTCAACCTGAACACAAATATAAAATTTCTCCTTAGAACCGGGATTATTAATCAGTACAAAGACCGAAAATTAAATTTCACATGGACCCTATAGGCGAAAAAGCATAAATAAACCGTCAGAGATAGAACGTTAAATCTGAAATATTTATAGGGTTACCATTCATCGTTGTAATGATCCTCCAAAAACTGAAGATTCTTCAAGTTGATATTTGCTTTTATATATTCTTCATCTTCCTCGCTGCAAGATACACAGCTGAGGGAAAAACGTTAATGAGCCGATAGAATTATATAGAATACAGTGTACAGTACTGAATATTCGCCTAAAAGATTGAGGGTGTAGTGTAACAAGCCACAATTTCTCTTCCTGGCCAATTGTTTTGCCAATCTCGCTAATTTTTTAGGTCAATATTTTAATGGGTCAATAGATTTAACACTGTCAAAAACTATTGCTATATCAAAAACTTCAAAAACTCCTAAAACGTGGCCCGTGAATGATGTACCATACCTGCTGTGTTCGGAGTCGCAGTCTCGATCATCGGGCCTCTTCTGCTGGTCGGCGTCTGCGCTGCTGGAAAAAGAGTATGAGTTGGCCACATCCATCATGGAAAGCCGGTTGAAACACCGCAGAAAAGGCCGACATGGGAACTCAAAACAACTAAGCAAGTTTGGAGATCCTTTTGGCGGGGCTGAATGGAGAATGATGTAAATTGCACCATGGAGGGTTATATAATAGAGTTTAATCTTTAAGGGTTCGTTAAGTGATTCAGAGTACTCTGAAACATGGTGTTTAATGGCAAATCCTATTTCCAACTCCACTGCATTATAAATGCAGTCTGACATGCAAGGGGAATAGGGGTTGCCTTGCATTTATATTCTCTTCAAAGTTGACCTTTGCATGTAAGCCACAGGCAACCCCTATTCCCCTTGCATGTCAGACTGCATTTATAATGCAGTGGAGTTGGAAATAGGTTTTGCCGAGTTTAATCGTAACGTGCATGGAATGTGGGGACATGCACGGGAAGTGCACGGAATGTGGGACATGCACGGGATAAGGGAACTACAAATTTTCCATGTTTTCTGTTCATAATTAAAATATGAATATTTAGGTGTAATTTTAATTTATAAATTTTATAATTAATATTTTTTTGGAATAAATCTCCATTCTCTATGACACAGTATCTTTAAATATTGATAATAACTAAAATTCTAAAATTCTTTTCTAAAATAAAATGTTATTAATATAATATATATATACTAATATTACTTGACATAAAAAAAAAAACATTAATACAAAATGAAACAAGCCCAAAACCATAAAAATAAAGTTTACTTTATCTTAAAAATAATAATAAATAGTTATATTAAAAAGTTATAGCTAAATAAATAAAAAGATGTTATCAGTCAAACTGTATCAAAATTTTATCACATAAATATTACATAAAATTAATATCTATATATATTACATAAAATTAAGTTTTTAACCTTCGCTTATTAACTATGGATAATTAAATTAACACCATTTTAAAAACATTTTTATCGAAACAATTATTATCCTTTTATAATATTAGATGCATGAATACATTAACTAATTAAACTATAGAGCAAGCGCAAGGCCCGTGGGATAATGTTAAATATATTTAGTTAAAAAATAATAACAATATTTATGTTAAAAAATGAGAGGGTAGACGGAAACTGGTGTCACTTGAATCATACCAAGACTCAATGTCACATGTTTTCACATAAACTATATTCCATTAAGTGGCAGTCTGGCAGATACTATCACACGAAATAACGTTAGATGCTTTATGTTAAAAAGCTAATAATAAATATTTATATATTTTTTAAGAGAAAACAGGAGTTGTTGTCACGCAATGTTAACAATATTAATAAAAATATAATGAGGTAAAAAAACACAACAAAACTTATATTTAAAATTTTAAAAAAATACAAATTTGTAAAAAATAGAAATAAATTTTAAATTAAAAAATTTATATTAATTGATTTTAGAAATTATTATAGGTTAAGTTTATTTTTGGAGTGGAAAGATATCTAATTTTATTTGTATTTAAAAGGAGATTTATACTTTGAAAGATTTCATATTTTTTTGTCTGATTGATCTTTTTAAAAAATTTTAAACATATGTGTAATATCACTATCATAATAATTGAGTGTAAAATTAATGAGTTGAGATATAGGAAGATAGAGAAATGAGGTTATAATGACTTCCTTTAAGAAAGAGGTATGTGGTTCGCTGTATGAAATGATGGTAGTATTCTAGTGAAGGGAATATGTGTTGCATACATTAAAGAAGGGCTAATATGATAAGCAATGCTATGAACAAGGAATAGTCATTGTGATATGGAGTTATGTTCTTTGTATGTTAGAGAGACTATGTTGAGTTCTCGAAAAATAACTATGTCAAAAGAACATATGTGCTTAAGCATGGAAGTAACATTTTATTACATGTGTGAAGCTATAACAAATGTGTTATACATGCTACTAGAACTAATGAGTTAGAACTCTTAAAGAGAATTATGCATTAATGTCAGTCAGACAATATTTAATTCGGTGTATGTACTAGTTAAATAGTATGTCATGCTTGCTCATGCATATGAGTAGATGCTAAAAGATCTCTTTTAGAGGATTGATTATTGATTCATTATTATAGTATCTAATCTTTTTGCCAAAGCTTGTTAATGACAACATTGACACGAAATGATGGCGATTGGTGCCAAAGAAAAGTGATGTTAGCATTATGGCAGGAAAGTGATCAATGGTCCATGCAGATGAGTTTGAGTTGCAGGAATGTACATTTCTAGAACAATCATGCCACAAGGAATGTTGTATGTTGTAGTATGTAAGTAAAAGATTACATGAAAACTGTATTAGCTTTTAGCTAGTTATGTGACAACTTAATGATAATTGATTGTAATGGTTTTATAACAATGGTTAAGGGATGGAATCCCTTATAAGCCATTGAGTGAGGGGTGAAATACCTCACGAGCATTTAGTAATAAGATTAAAATTTTGTTGGTTTTCACCCTATGGGGTTTCCAGGGTATATTGGTGTTCAATGGTGTGATTGCCTTTTGTGTCAGTTTGATGATGATGAATCCTTGATGTTGATGGTTCTTTATTTGATGGCATAACCATAATGTCCTAGTATGAGATTAATTAATATGGTTAAGGAAACCATGAAATGGATGCAATGATTCATGAGATAGTTTATGTTATTACACTACCACAGTAGTGGTTAATGGTTATGCAACTTACTGTCTTTTATTGCAATTTACTTGATGTATTAATGAACATTATTTCTAATGGTTAATGAGGAATTTTGGAGTTGTGAATTGGATAATTACTTGTGGGTAATTTGTATAAAAAATTCTAACTCCCTGCTTTTACATGCAAGGTTACCGGGGTATGTGACAAGTGGTATCACAGCTAAAGGTTGCAGCATTGGCGCCTTTGGGAATTGGTAAGTGGAAAAGAAATTGAGGTACACCACCAGTGGGCATTAACTCAGTTATGAGTTTAACCATTCACATATTGATTTATGTAGTACACTACTTTCAGCATGATAAATGTGATTCGTGTTTAAACAGATTCGAGTAGTAAGTAATAAAGTTGCTGCATAACTATGTTCATGACATTGGATTCCTGATGAGGATAAAATACAATAAAAATATTGTCGCACTTAAAAACAATATTGAACACTCATTGAGGAAAGTGACAATCAACTACCAACTTTTGATTTGAAATATGGAAATAACAATGATGTATTTATTAAACAAGATTGAAATTACAATGAATGAAACTTAATGAGCCAATGCATGAATATAAATTATGGGGAACATCCTTGAATAAGATGACAAATTGTTTTAAAAGGACATTAGAAGAACCCCTTTAGATATTGAAAATATGCAATGAGTCAAGTAATGAGACTTGATTGTCATAACTAATTTTTGAATAATTTTTGCCATGGTTCCATTAAGATGATTGGTAGTTGTGACTGGTTAGTGTTGTATGACTAAATAATAGCACTTATGTGCGTGAATTGAATTTTATTTAAGCTTATCACAAATCGCAAACAAGTGATTGTGGTAGTTACTTCCTGTATTGGTCTGTTGATGGCAATACATTGTGGGAAATTGGAAATGTTTAGATTGTTACCTCAACTATCATAGGCATTTACACAGTAATGAATATTTCCATATACTTTTATGCATGATAGTATTGTGCCAAAAACTAAAAGATTAGGGAAGTGAGTACTTGTTAAAGGATGCATATGTATAACTAATGTTGCTAATGGGATTAAGTAGTGGTAGCTTAATGGCAACAAGAAAACTCGTCACATAAAATGTTGCAATGAGAATTGCAATCATAAATGAGAAAGAATAATGTTATATGATATGCATGATTGTGTTATTTGGAAATCAGAATGCATACAACATGTATGTCAATTGTGTTTCCTAAAAATCTAGATGTTGTGGACCCACGTTGAGGGTTAAGTGTAGATGCATGGTATACATGCATGTTTGTTTTGTTAACGATAATGACTATATGATTCATTATGTAAATTACTTTGGGGATAGTGATAAAAGAGAAATTTAACATGTCAGACAGTTGTAGATAGTTGTGAAAGGCTATAATGCCTTAGGTTGATGGTAGTTACCTGCCCGGAGGGGTTGAAGGCACTTGTCTGCCTAGATTGTGAAAGGCTAGAATGCCTTGGGTTGATGGTAGTTACCTGCCTGGAGGGGTTGATGGTACTTGTCTACCCGGATTTGCTCTCCCTAGAGATAAATTATCTCAATAAGGGAAAAGAGTTTATGTGGTCATTGGGATTCTTGAGCTGGTTGGCCAGTGGAATCCCACATTAGACCTGGTAAGGTCTCTATCAAATAAACTGTCTGGATGTGAAAATGATTTGATTTGGTTGTGGAACCCAGTTCCCATGGGTTGGGAATTCTTTAGCCTATTGTGGTTCTCATAGCTAAAGGAATTAACTAATCAACTATACGTTATGTTAAAAATGAATTTCATATATAGATGTGTAAAAATCTCATGCACATTTAATAGGAAATGAGCTTAGTGCTCAATAAGGAGTTCTTGGAAATTTTAATTCCTTTATTGTATTACTAATCTTGTCAACATATTAGTAGGGGCTAAGACAATTTTTACTTGATGTAGTGATTGATTGTTTTGATGATTAGAGAGCTAGGTGCTCTTTTGGTACTTTTAGAAGTACTCTATGGATGTCTTTAGTGAGAGTTAATTCAGTGTGCATGTGAAGCAGTGATGAGCTCTTAAGTACTTGTAAAAGTACTATGATTTAAATATCTTCTAACATTTCACGATGGATGGATAGTTAAAAATATTTCATTTGACTCAAAATATTGTGACTAATGCGATTGAATTTGTTTTTCAAACATTACAGGATTACTTACCATGGAGGGTTGATGGGTTGTCCAACCACTATTAAAATGATTACGTGAAGGTGCTCATGATTTTCAAGAGTAGATGGTAAGTAATGGTAAGTTGATATAGAGTTTGATTTTTGAAGTTGAATAAGGGCCAAGTGGTGGCAATTAGAACTTGCATATTTTTGTTGTTATGAATGCTTATGACTATTGATCTTCCTTATGATTATATCATTACTATTTTGTTTTTTGTCATTTCTTGGAATGAAATCTTTGATTCTAAAGAGGAAGGCTCACATTTTGTGTGGTTTAGATGGTTATACCATGAGTAAAATCTAAAGTTCCAATGAGAGATGAACACCGAGGACAGTGTTCCTATTAAGGGGGGGAGTATGTAACATCCCTAAATAACTAGGTGTAAAATTATACAATTGAGTAAATAGTAATTTTTAAAAAGAGTTACAAATTAGTTCAAAAATTGATTCTTGATTTCCGCTAATTTGGAATAAGGATGCACATATAGACTTAACCGCTACTGA
This sequence comes from Pinus taeda, assembly GCA_000404065.3. NCBI lineage: Eukaryota > Viridiplantae > Streptophyta > Pinopsida > Pinales > Pinaceae > Pinus > Pinus taeda. The sequence continues at coordinate 1,055 of APFE031415256.1, read as the reverse complement.
GAATGGGGAGAAAGTTAGGAACATTCATCGTGGTATCTAGTGAGGCCTCGTGGAAGTTGAAGTAATTACATTCATCTTCATGGCATCAGTATCTGATGCCATAGTGGGGTTCTCTCCAACTGTCGCATTAATATTGGGCAGCGGCCTGTTCAAGGAAGGAAGGGGCGCCATGTAAAAAGTGTCTAGTCACATTGTGCGCCATATTGTTCTAGTTTTTTGTCAAATGCCCAATATAGAAGAGTGACGCATTTTTGGTTTTTCTACTAAAGAAAGCTCAGATACAATGTGGCTTTAAATTTCCTGGGTTGCCATTCACCACATGGCATAAGGACTTTTCAGTTCGTCTCCTCTCGCGCCTCAGAGGTGAGTGGTGGCCATAGGGATTGTAGAGAGCTAAGAGGTCATGTTGGATCCAAGGCTCTCCAGCTCACCGAAAAGTAACTCAAGCGCCACGCATTGTTCTATTATTTCAATGGAAGCATGCAGTGGAAGCATGGAGTGAGCCACTGAAGAGATAAGTATCTAAGTCAATTCATGGAAAATTTAGAAGTTAGTGTTAGTATTTGAAAAGAATGATTATTTGATATGTTTTCTTAGTAAAGAAAACATGTTAATGCATGCAGTAAAAGATTGAATATTTTATATGTTTTCTTGGTAAAGAAAAGTATTTTAATGCATGCAGTAAAAGAATGATTCTTTTATAGGTTTTCTTGGTAAAGAAAATGTGTTAATGCATGCAGTTAAAGATTGATTATTTTGTATATTTTCTTGGTAAAGATTAGGTAGTTCCTCTTAGAAAGACTAAATGCGAGTCTTGTGTGTGAAATGCTTGTCTCTTGTCATTTTCTTGGAATAAAAATCCTTGCTAAATATAGCCAAAATATCTTCTTGAGAAAAGAAGATGAGGCATATAAACGTCCTAAGGACATAGCGTGAAAAGTGGCCAAGTTTTATTGAATTAAAATATGTATTTTTATTTAATAACAGTTTCTTGAAAAAGATATATAAATGCTAATTGCTCTATGATTCTAGCTAGTTTTTAAGTTTTTAGTGAA
>APFE031415255.1:0-10875 GCA_000404065.3 Pinus taeda | reverse complement strand
TGCTCAGATTCTTGTTATTTGAATACTTATTTATTTTTAACTCTAAAGTCATTGCAGAAATCACTTTATTGGTGCTTTATATTCAATGGTTTATCTTCTATAGCCTTCTACCATACCTTAATTGATAATTTTTCAAAGAATTCATGATCTATATTGCCTTTGTTTAGATTCATTCATGTGACATGCTACTAGCAAATATCTATTCTTGTCAAAGACTCCATGTCCCACGGTCTCATTTCCTTCCTTCCAAACCAAATTCATATTTTTTAATGGTTTTAAATCTAGCCATTGAGTGCATTAGTGAGATCCTACTGTAGTGACCTTGAGTAGAAAACCCACGAAGAGATCCCTCTCTAGATTGAAGCACCAACTTTCGATCCTGAAGTGGTTTGAATGTTTCCTCAATTTTTCTCCTCACAACAAGGGTAATTTTTTAGTGATAACATCCAACATGATATGATCTCAATAGCTTTATTTGAAGATTACTCTAGTTCTGTACTAGGGATTTGAATTATTTGAACATTTTAAAAGTTTAAGACTTCTTCAAAAAATAGATCCATGTCTTTCTATTGAAATCTTGAATAAATGTGAGGAAGCAACGATTTCCACCAATCAATTATGTTTGAATGGGTCCACATAGGTATGTATGAACCATCTCTAATGGTTTGTTTTCTCTATATGGAACTCCTTTCAGAAACCTTTCATGGTGTTGCTTTCCCAAGATATAACACTCACAATAACTAAAGGGATCTTTGATGTGAGGCAATCCTATAACCATTTGTTTTTGCTACAATAATCTCAAACCAAAGAAATGAAAATGTGAAAACCAAAAGTGCTATAACCAATAATCATCAAAACATGCAATCATAAATGAATTGACTTGATTTATGTAATTCATGATCAAAGGAAAGAGTTTTATCCTCATCATCTGCATCTTTTATGTCAATTGTTTACTTGGGTGATTTTCATACATAACACAATCTTGTACCTCAAAAATAGCTTTGTATCATTTCTGCATTAATTAATCAACACTTATGAGATTATGTTTCAGATCAGGGACATAATATACCTCTGAAATTGTCTTCGACTCCCCTTGCTTGGTTAGAATGTTGACCATTCATTTTCCATCTACATGCAAAATCTTGGAAGTCCCCAATTTTACCTTTGTCTTGATCAATTGATCCAGATTTGCAACCAAATTATTATTGTTAGTCATTTGGTTATAGAAACCACTATCTAATAGCCAAACATTATTAGAAGGTTCATGCATGGTATGACAAGCTAGGAACATGGAGCCATTATTTTTTGTAGTTACATTAGTGCTTTTATTTCCTTGATCAATTATCCTCTTCTTGTAATCACGTGAATAGTGATCAAATTTGTTGCAATAATAACATCTCACCTTCAATTTATCGAGCCTTTGATTTTTCTTGAAGATTCTCTTGTTGCTTCCATTTTCTTGTTCTTGCTCTTCTCTGTCATCTCTCTGACCACCATTTCTTCTGACTCTTCCTCTACCTCTACCTCAACCTTTTTCTCTTGAGATAGAAAGCTGTATTTTAAAAGTAGTTTCTAAGGAGGAATCATTATTTCTGTATATCCTCACCTAATGGGATATAGGTGATCCCATAAATTCATCAACTTTCAATGCTACCAAATCCTTGGCTTCTTAAATAGCTACTACTACAACATCAAACTTAGTGGACAAAGATCTAAGTACCTTCTCTACAATTTTTTGATATTTGATGCCATCAACATAAATATTTAACTGGTTTATAATATTGAAAACTTGATTCATGAATGAATCAATATTCTATGCTTCCTTCATCTAAGACTTTCAAAATCTCTCCTCGTATTCTGCAACTTTAACAATATTTATTTTGGAAATACCTTAATAGATTGTCACCAAATTCTCCCATGTTGTCTTTGTTGATAATATGGTCATAATCTTCTAGAATACTATTTGGTCCATTGCTTATTGGATAAGTTGCAATGCATGTACATTCGTTTTTTTGTGTATCCTCAATTTCTCCCTCTGTTCATGTGTGAGGGATTATTCTGCTTCTTCATCCTGAGGGTTCTGGAAATCCAATCATGATGTAGTCCCAAACATCATAAGAATTTAACACCATCTCCATCTTGATGACCCACATATGATATTTATTCCTTGTGAATGATGGTAGCTATAGTTGTAAACTTGATGAAACCATATTTAAAAAGTTTCTTTTCCAATGATAAAAACCATTTACCTTTTTTAAAATATTTTTAATAGAACTTTTAGCGGCATAGGGTTGTTGCATAAGTAGTCATGGTAACAGAGCCATTTGGTTACCTGAATGTTGCTTCTATTTCGAGGAATTTTTTAAAGCATTCTGAAGAAGAAGGGATAGGTTTCATGATAACTAAGGTTATTTTTGAAGGTTGGATGGTCCGATATGGTTGTCGTAAGATCAAGAGCTCTTTCATCCATAAGAGATATTTTTTTCTTGAGTCCTAGGTTCTTACCTATTACAAATGAGAACCTCTCAAAAACAAGGTTCCGATCAAGTCCCTTCTTATAGATGGGAATTACAGAGTGGTTTGCCTTGGCCCCTCCTGGGCTATTTCTTCAGAAGAGCTTCACATTGTTCTGAGAAACCTCGGAGATCACATCAAAATGGATGGTTGTCAAATGATAAGTAGGGGCATAGATTGTGATCGAAACGTGAAAGTTGAAACAAAGTGCCAAAAGCATCGTTCTAGACGCCAGAGATTGTGTGTTGGAGGGTTGAACTATGTGGAGTGTTTTCTTCAGTATTTAGCGACTCCTCTGGATATTGGATGGATTTTTGTTCTACCATCTAACGCAGGGTTACCCCTACTTTACCCACATTATGCATGGATTATGCACATATCTTGTATGTCCTAGGAATTTTAACTCTCTACCAAGTTAAATCTTCATTTACTAAGGTTTAAGCCCCCTTTAATAGAATTTAGGTTGAATTATTTATTAACACCCAACATGGTCTAGCCCTTCATTCAATATGCATGTATCGGACTTTAATCACCCCTTATCCTTCATATATGACTTTGTTAAAGCCTTTCTTTCAAATCCTTCCTATCGTTACTATCGGGACACATACACCCTTCTAAATCTTCATTAAATTTATACCGCATATATAATTCTCCCCATTGGTTATATAGGACTTAAACCACAATTCCTTCTATCAGTGCTTTAATCCATTTAATATTTTTTTAAAGAAGAAATACTTATAAACATGCATAAACATACCCTTCTTCTACCTTGGTACAAACTCTGCACAGTTACCGAGGCTCCCCTTTATTGCTAGTCGCAATCGAGGTTCTCCAAGGTTCGCATTAAAATGCCTTCCTCTATCGTATCCAATGTGCAATAATGAATTATCAGATTTCAAATAACATTAATCGTGCTTCATTTCCCTATCAGGTCTGCTCTCATCACCCTTTTGCATAATCGCATGTGTTAAAGCCAAAGTCTATTCCCATGAAATATTGCAATCCGATCATATCGTTGATCACATATCGCTTCCACTTGAGTTCCAAGGTTAATTCACTTACCATTGAAACATTGCGATGTGAATAAATCTCCACTGTTGATCCTCCTTCCGAACCGATGGTCTTTATCTTCCCAATCACCAAAGCTGCTTTGACGGTTCTCTGCCATTGATTTGCACTTATGGAATCCAACGATCCACAACAATTTCGAGTGAACAAGTTATGCAAGAGTTAATGCCTTTTCGGACCCGATGGGATTTAAAAAATCCCAACTTATAAAAGTTCGGGTCTACTCCTTATGGTTAACATTCGATCTATTTAACACCCAATGCCCGTAGATGTTATACCATCGACGACTGTGATGGTTAGGCTGCGCGATTTAATCCTGGTCGTTGATTACAAAGATCCAACTGCTATGGTTCTCTGATACTTCATTTCTCTGCTCTTCTGTTTCACTTAGATTTTACGCCATTTATTTAGGTTTCTATGGTTTCCAAGTTTTCCAAATGTTTTGCCTTTCACTCCTCTGCTGCTCAATTCATTCCCGCTTGAGCTTACCTCTATGATTTCTGTATCACAATCATTCCATAGCATCACTGGGTTCTAGAATTGATCCTTCGAATGGTTCAAGATCCACACGATCCTATGTCTCTTCTCCTCCTTTATATATTCACCTCAACTTTGCCTGCATATATTTATTGCACAAAACTCTAGTTCACATTGAATTTATTATTCAATCACTCAAAATGCACATTTATACAGGTTGAATCAATCTTTGTATATATAAATACAAACAAATAATTACAAAATGAGATCTCTGTCTCTCTAGCCTGATGTTCTAATATCAGTGGCCTCTGTTTACACTCTACCCGTAGGCCTAAACCCACACTCTAGCTATCTATCTAGCCTGTCTAATTTCTTACTTTCTAACCCTTATCTTTGCTTTTTAGGCTACATTTATACAAAGGGATCCTAAAACCAATTCTGGTTTAGATCCATAAATTCCTTAACAAAATTCCTAAATCTCTTCCTTGTTCCTAAAACTCCTCTCTAATCCATAAATTCATGAACTGACTCATAATCTAAGATTTACAATCAATTCTCAAATCCCTCAATCTCTCAACTATCCTAAATCTCTCATGTTCTCCTATATTCGAGAACATTTACAATTATGCCTCAAAATATTCAATTAATTCCCTATTCTATCTTCTCTCATTAAAATCACTCAAAACATTAATAATTACATTTAATTCACTCTTAGGAAACCAACTTCCTTGAAAACACAATACCCCTATGTCTACTAAAATACAATGATTTTTCTTGGGCTAAATGCTCCTGCATCAAACTCCCAAAGTAGAAAATTTTCATGATATCCTGATCATGTGTCTTCATATGTTGATTGAAAAACCTCCAAGGTCCCAAACTTTAGTTTGTAGTTGTCCAAACGCTTTGCTCCTTTGCTGCTGCTATATGTCTGCTGCATTTTGTTTCATCTTCCTATCCTTTTCAATCAGGTTCATACTCTGATTGATCATCCTTCCTGTTGCTATCATTTTCCTCCCTAAGGCCTGTTTCATCATTAGCTCCATAATCCTTCAATCTCCATCTCCAACACATCCTTGGACTGGTCTATACTTTGCGTCTTACGTCGTCCTTTTTCTCTCTGTTTCAAGTTGTTGTTGTTGTCCACTAACTCTTCAAACTATTGTTCTTCTCCTTGAAGTTTTCGAATTCTATCACTTACTCTTACTTGTTCTTTGCTTATTTTGATTGCTTCCCTTTCATCCTTACCCTTTTCATGATTATCTCTTTCTGCATCGAATCATGACTGTCTAGCATTCTCTCCAGCAATTGAACATCTCTGTTCCATGGATTAAATTCTTCCATAGAATCTTCTTCTTCCATTTTTATTTGGCTACTCATCTGTGCCAAATTTCCTCCAGCATCTGCAACTAAACCTACACTCATAAAACACTTTTTAAAATAAAAATCATAAGGCTTCTATGCCTTATCTCCCTTTGGCAACATATCAGTATGCTGCTCTAATTTTTCTTCCTTTATCAGCACATCAGTATGGTGATTTGAATTCCCAATATAATTCACGACAGTGTCAGCTAGTCCCTCCTCCACACCATCTGCTTCTATGATGTCTTTCTGCCCTTGTCCACTATAGTGAACTCCTTCCTCTGCAATCACATTTTCATACTCTAAATTTCCTAGCAAATACTCCATCAATTCAATTTCTTTGTGACACTTCATAAGTACTTCATCATTACTCATGTTTCCTGCATTTATACATAAATTATCAACCTGAAAATTACAAGGTTCAATAGTCTCAACTGTTACTTCACATATAAGCTCTTCCAATTGAATTTCATCTCCTTCTTTCACAAGAAATTATTCCTTTGTTGTCACAGTTTCAAATATCAATGCATTATTAATTTTTTTTTGCTACAATAATTCATTGCTTCTCCCATTTAAGTGACATTCTCCATCCTCCTTTTCTTCAGAGTTTTTATCTTCTGAAAGAGACTTTTCCATACTTCTGACAGCTTCAAAATATTGCTCACCCTCTGCAAAACCTGTAATCACATCAAAATTATTAGATTCAACAATACAAGGTTTCATCCTTTCCTGTTGGTCTACATTTGTCCAACAGTTCAGAAAATAAACAATAATTCCTTCTTCTTCACCCAGAACTTTACCCTGCTCTGGTTCATAAATGGATACTTCCATTTCCAATTCAGCTTCTCTGAGTTCTTCTGATCTCAATTAAACACCCAGTACCTATTCAAGCTTCATCAACTCTTCTTGCTAATTTCATATTCACCTGCTAACTTATCTTCTTTTGTAGCCTCCTTTGTAATTTATGCCACCTAAGTAGCTTTTTCTTTAAAACCCAACCTAATCTCTGGTTTTCCTCAAGTATCATCATCAATACATTGAGTTGTTTGTTCATTTCTACGATGTCTTGGTCAATCTCCTCTTGACTCATCCTCTTGCCATTTTCCTTGGCATCCTCTTCCTTCATCTTTCTTCTATTGTGGTCTTCTTTAGAACCTCTGCGATGACTATCAGTAGCCATCTTCTTCTCTATATTTGTGAGTTCCTCACTCACTGACTATGAGCCGCATTAAAACCTTTACAATAGCAAGTCCTCCCTACTGCCACTTACCTCACCAAGCTTTCCTCTATACTCATTCTTTTGGGAAGCCTTTGGTTCTCTATCTCTGGAACCTTCTTTGAGCACTCTTCTATGCTCCTTTAGTCTTCAACTCATCTGCACCTTCTCAAGAACAAAAATGTCTTCTTTTATTTCAATCACCATGAAATAATTGGTTCTAACCACTTCTTCTTTTGCTTAGAAAGTCTTACCAGCTTCCTTCATTACCTTAGCAATTCTACCCACATCCTTTGTGAATTTGCCTTTGTGAGCTGCAAAAATACCTCTGCAGTAACAGGTCTCCTTCTTGCTACATATGCCTCACTAAGCTTCTCTTCTTTGAGCTTAGTATTTTAGCATCTCTCTTGTTCTTTCCTTTGGAACCAATTGAGAACTCCTCACTCTAGATTACTGCAACCTTCTCACCTTCTTATGCTATTACCTGTGCATCAATATAAAACCCACAAATTCTCCAATCTTCAAATCAAATCAAACAAAACATGTCATCTCACCTTCAAGATCTCTGAACGATCTTGTTCCACCATTTATCTATACTTTGAATGGATTGTCCTCTTTTTCTTGCATCTACAAGTTCTGCACCTCTATGTACCTTCTGTTTTTCAGATTATAATTTGATCCCCTCTTGCCTACATATACATCTTAAAACACATCCCTATTCTATGTCCTTTTCTTCATAATTCCCTTATTCTATTTTGCTATCAATTGTTTCAATCACAACTAGGCTCTGATACCAAATGACACAGGGTTACCCCTTCTTTACCCACAAGATGCATGGATTATGCATATATCCTATCTGTCCCAGGAATTTTAAATCTCTACTGAGTTAAATCTTCATTTACTAAGGTTTACGACCCCTTTAATAGAATTTAGGTTGAATGATTTATTAACACCCAACATAGTCTAGCCCTTCATTCAATATGCATGTATCAGACTTTAATCACCCCTTATCCTTCATATATCAATTTTTTAAATACTTTCTTTTAAATCCTTCCTATCATTGCTATCAGGACACATACACCCTTCTAAACCTTCATTAACTTTATACCCGCATATATAATTCTCCCCATTGGTTGTATAGGACTTAAACCACAATTCCTTCTATCAACACTTTAATCCCTTTAATATTCTTTTAAAGAAGAAATACTTATAAACATGCATAAACATACCCTTTTTCTACCTTGGTGCAGATTCTGCACAGTTACCGAGGCTCCTCTTTATCGCCAGTCACAATCGTGGTTATCCACGATTCTCATGAACATGCCTTCCTCTATCGTATCTAATGTACGATAACGCATTATCCGAATTCAAATAACATTAACCGCACTTCATTTCCCTATTGGGTCCATTCTCATCGCCCCTTTGTATAATCGCATGTGTTAAAGCCAAGGTCTATTCCCATGAAATATTGCGACCCAATCATATCGTTGATCTCATATCACTTCCACTTAAGTTCCAAGGTTAATTCACTTACCATTGAAACATTGTGATGCAAATAAATCTCCACAGTTAATGCTCCTTCCGATTCGACAGTCTTTATCTTCTCGATCACCAAAGCTTCTTTGATGGTTCTCTGCTATTGATATGCACTTAGCAGATCCAATGGTCCACAACAATTTCGGGTGAACAAGTTACGCGAGAGTTAACGCCTTTTCCGACCCGATGGGATTTATAAAAGTTCGTGTCTGCTCCTTATGGTTAACACTCGATCTATTTAACTCTCGATGACCGTAGATGTTATACCATCGACGACTTCGACGGTTATGCTGTGTGATTTAATCCTAGCCGTTGATCACAAAGATCCAACAGCTACGGTTTGCCAATACTTCATTTCTCCGCTCTTCTGCTTCACTTAGATTTTACGCCATTTCTTCACGTTTCTATGGTTTCCAGGTTTTCCAAAGGTTTCGTCTTTTGCTCCTCTGCTACTCAGTTCATTCCCGCTTGAGCTTACCTCTGTGATTTCTATGTCACAATCATTCCATAGCATCGCTAGGTTATCCAATTGATCCTTCAAATGGTTCAAGCTCCACACGATCCTCTATCTCTTATCCTCCTATGTGTATTCGCCTCGACTTTACCTGCATATATTTATTGCACAGAACTCTGGTTCACATTGAATTTATCATTCAATCACTCAGAATACACATTTATATAGGTTGAATCAATCTTTGTATAGATAAATACAAACAAATAATTACAAATTGAGATCTCTATCTCTCTGTCCAGATGTTCTAATATCATGCCTCTGTTTACGCTCTACCCGTAGGCTTAAACCCACACTCTAGCTATCTACCTAGCCTATCTAATTTCTTACTTTCTAACTCTTATCTTTGCCTTTTAGGTTACATTTATACAAAGGGATCCTAAAACCAATTCTGGTTTAGATCCATAAATTCCTTAACAAATTCCTAAATCTCTTCCTTATTCCTAAAACTCCTCTCTAATCCATAAATTCATGAACTGATTCCTAATACAAGATTTAAATCAATTCTCAAATCCCTCAATCTCTCAGGTATCCTAAATCTCTCATGTTCTCTTATATTCGAGAACATTTACAATTATGCCTCATAATATTCAATTAATTCCCTATTCTAGCTTCTCTCATTAAAATCACTCAAAACATTAATAATTACATTCAATTCACTCGTAGGAAACCAACTTCCTTGAAAATACAATACCCATATGTCTACTAAAATACAATGATTTTTCTTGGGGTGATTTGTCCTGTCAAGCTATTGCATGCCTCGTGACTAAGGCAGTAGAATTGTTTCCGTGTGTGATTTACAAATTATATCTTATTGTTTTTGTTAGAAAATTATATATTATGGAGCAATGGAACACATAAAATATTGCAAAAATATAAACATAGAAAACACATAAAACAAGAGAGACACAGATATACACAGTTCACCTAGTTTGGGCTACATCCACGGAGAAACAACTAGTCCTTCTTTTATTATATTATCCAGCGAATTGAAGAGATACGACCTACAACAGATCCGTTGTAACACACTCTTTTCTCTCAATCTCCTCTCTCTTCCTCACTCAAAATACATATCTACATAGATGCAATACAATTCCCTCATATATAGTGAGGGGTTGCCTTCTAGGGCAAAAAACCATAAATTAAACATAACTTCTACCATCATATCATCCTCCTAGTGAACAACCCAGATTGACTAGAAACTAAAAGACTTTTACAAGGAAATTTTACATCCGTTTTTAGCTTCGGGGGCGCTGCCCCCGGACCCTATAGCTAGGAGGGATTAGACTGCCCAGACCCCCACAGGGGGGAGAAGTCCTGCCTGCACCCCCCCATGTGGAGGGGTGTACAGTTTTCTTGGGGTATACATCCAGCTGAAACCTTTCAATACAGAAGATAATTAGGCTCCACACCCAACAATATCCCACTTGGAGACTAATTATAGCAACTCCATCGTTGCTTCATTTGCTAGACAATAACTCCACTTTGGAATTGGCTATTTCTCATTTTCTTCATCATACTTGGAGACCAATTGAAATTGAGTAGATTCTCAGTTTCTCCTGGTTACAACTTTTGTTGACATATCTGCAGGATTCTGGCTAGTGTGTATCTTTTCCAGCTTCAACTGTCCATCTTCGAATGTTGACCATATGAAATGGTACTTGAGCTGTATATGCTTAGTCTTGGAATGAAATGTAGATTTCTTTGCAAGATGTATGGAACTCTGGCTGTCACTGTATAACCTGCCCAACTCCTGCTTCTTACCCAATTAATCCATAAACCTTTGTAACCAAATCATTTCTTTACTAGCCTCTGTAGCAGCAACATACTCTACTTTTGTTGTTGAGAGTGCAACAACACTTTGTAGTTTTCAGACCCAACTGATAGTTGTTCCACCTACAGTAAACACATACCCTGTTGTGCTCCTCTTGTTATCTCTATCACCTACCATATATGCATCAACATATCCCTGTAGAGCAATGTTTGAACCACCAAAACATATTTCTTGATTTGTGGTACCTCTCAAATACTTGACAATCCACTTCACTTCCATCCCATGTTCTTTTCATGGATTGTTCATGTACCTGCTTACAACTCCCATTCCATGTGCAATATCAGGCCTTGTGCAGACCATTACATACATTAAGCTTCCAACTGTTGATGCATATGGAACTTTAGACATATGAGCCATTTC
>APFE031415240.1:4466-53007 GCA_000404065.3 Pinus taeda | reverse complement strand
TTTAGCATATAGATTTATAAATAATAAAGAGATATGTTAACTCAACGCAGCCATATTAACATTATGTTATCTGCATATTTACAGTTAATCAATACAAAAAGTTAATTTATAAAAAATAATTTGAATTATTGATTTGTTTTACTTTGAAATCCCCATGTGTCATATCCACTAGTTATAGAGCATTATAAATGTTTTTTTTTTTTTTGTTTTTTTAACACCATAAGAGCAAAAAGTTATACCATATTAACAATATGCATCCTATAGGGATAATAACTATACATTCTACTGAAAGAGTTAAATTTTGTCGAGGTTTATAGCCTAGTAATTGTTAATGTTCAATTAACTCACCTTTGTATTGCCAACTCACACAGTATTTAATTTATTGTATGATTTAATGTAATGGAGTGTGATTCCCTCACCTATCACCTACTGATGTTGGATGACGTTGAATCATAGCACATCTAAGCCCACACAAATACATGGCTCATGATTATGATCAATGGGTGGCATAGTTCTGACCGTAGATCTTCCAACACTAAATTCGATGACTCAAAGGAACTGAAGGTCATTATGAGTGTAACCACCCCAATTTCAATGCCACTCCATTCCACTCTTGCCTCCCGAGCTCCTGATCTGAGGCCACTGAAGGTTTAAAATCTAGGCTCTGTACCCAACTAAACATGTACTTCAGATTGAGGATCGCCGACAAGGTATGTTTTACGACTGAGAGAGTTTTTTTATCATTCAACCATATGTTATTTTTCCATAGTTCATACTTGATTTATTATTGACTCTTTCACAGGGGGTTTGGAGCTTTGGCTACCTATACGAGTCCTGTCAGGAATGTGACAAAATTTAAACCCATTTTAGAATTTAAGTGGTTAGAGGTGCATTCTATGCAATCTTTGTTTGACTTTCCGAGAGCTAATTTCCTCTTAGTATTTTTTATTTCTCACCAGTCTTTTTCATATTTCCTTTCTCTTGTAAATTTAACCGAGTTAAGTTTATTCGCTTGCAGGCCAAATATATGGAATGGTTTTCAATCGAAGGGTAATATCTTTGTTCTTTCTTTATTCTCCTTGCGCTAACCTCACTTTTCCATTATTTAAGTTTCACCCTAACTCTTGTCATGGTATAATGTTCTAGGTTTATTAATTTCTAAATTTCTTGCTCATTTAGAGGAATTTGGGTAATTTTAGTTATTACACAATTTCCCAAGTTCTTTACTGCTCTCTTACTATTATAGTACAGGCTATGCTCTTGGTCACTCATCAATTAGTCTGACAATTTCCTTGCTAAGTGAGTAGTAGGGTTTATGTATTTTATTTGATATAGATGAATAGATTGGCAAATTCTTGGCCTTGAGTATTATTGTGTAAATATGTTAATATATTATCACCAGGTTGACCCATTTTCTCGTATGTAGAGAAATTTGGGTTTTCCATAATATTATGGAAAACTTCCATATCCCGATTCTTTCTATTATTTAGCTCTCTTAGATGAGGAATGATGTGTTAGAAATGTTGTCTACCTAATTAACTAGTGTTGCAAGTACTCATTTTGTTCACTATGATATTTAATATAAATGTTGATATTTTTTCTTTTGGTAACTATAACTCTAGTGTATTTTCTCTTCCATAATGTAATAAAAGGGTTTTCCTCTTCAGATTTCTTGCGATTTGGTATTATGATTTAAAAGAAAACTTAGTTATTCTTCGACTCTAAATATATGGTACATAAAATAATTATTTCTTAATTTTATTGTTATGTTGTTGAAATGCTAGGTTTTCTCACTATGTTTTGTTTTCAAATAATCATTTTTACGTTGTATTTATATGTTAAGACGGATGAATGCCCATATGCTATTATAAATTGCTATTATAAATTGCTTGACCTTATGGGCTAACGAGGGTCTTGGAGCAGGTTGTCTTTAATCTTACGAACATAGAAAAATTTAAAGATATTCATGTCCCCTATTTATCCGTGTATATATGCTTTTTTTTTTAATAAAATATTATAATTATTAGCATCTATTTCAAGTAGAAGATTTAAGATTACCATTCTCTGTAATCATGTCATCTATCGTGGCACAAGTAAAACACATCCACCCTGACACCCAAAAAAATTCTTATATCCCTAGGTAAGTAAGCTTGTTCCTTCACAAAACAACTTGATAACAACCTACAATCTTTCTTCTTTTATACAAGGATCAACTCATTTTAATTTGTACGTTTAAGCACATGAGTCATGCGTAACTTGGAAAATAATGACACTATAACAACCTATTAGTAATTTTCTTGAGAATTCATCACCTTATATGATCATAAACAATTGTTTTATTTATTTCAAGATTCAGGTCCCTACATTACCACTCATCATTTATAACCACAATACCATTCACATGAATATTTACACATTTAAACTTTTCTTTTTTTTTCTCGTCAACACGAGCCTACAATCCTTCAACATATACAGATTAAACAAAAACTTCTAGAAACAAAATCTCAAAATACTTATCTGATGCAACTAAGAAGTAAAGGAATTCCAAAGGAAGTAAGACCACTCCTCCCAATCTATGAGAATGGAAATTATGTCGAATTTTCTCCCCATGCTTTCCACTTTCTAGAAAAATATTCTTTTTATAGTGACCTAGAGTAATTTGTTCTTCAACATCAAGACCTTTCTTGTCCAACCCAAAAATCTCTATCTCAGAGGTCTGTATCTAAGGAAATCCAATGATTTCTAGGTTTAGCTTAGGAATTATCCTTAGTATGGCAACATCTTGCCCAACCTTGATTACATCCTAATCAAGGTTGTAATCTTATCCTCTCCCCCAGTAAAATGCATCCACCTTGTCCATGACATCATTTGCCTTGGCCATGGAGATTTTTTATCTCTACAGTGAGAGGGATAGGGAGTAACTCCCTAACTGTTTAGTAGTTGAAATTTTCCTTTAAGGTTTTTTTTCCTATGAATTCTTAGACTCACCATATTTCCTTTGAAACAAAATAATTAAAAACAACTTTTAGACTTTTGAAAGTTCACTTAGGCTTTACAGTAATCCCATAATTTGCTAGTTCCCGAGTAGTAAAAGTAAATAGTAGTAATAAACAAATATTTTATACTAACTAAGGGTATTATATCTTCCCCCCCTTGAGAAAAAAATTGTCCTTGGTGTTTCCTAGCCCTTAAATAGGTTGGAATATGCCCTCGTCCATATAATATTTATTCACATCTCCCTAGGTAGCCTCTCTTGACTTAAGTTCTTCTACTGCACTTAACCAGGGTAGTTTCTTGCATCTGCAGAATGAATTTTCTCTGATTGAGAATGCACACAGGTTTGACTAGGATTCCTCTATCTAGTTCAAGCTACATCCATAATCATTATAGTCATTGGTTTTTACATCAATTAAGAACACACACACACACACACACACACACATATAGATAGATAGATATATATTCAAGATTTATTTACAAAATCCATTAGTTATTGTTTATACACCCAACAAGGGTCATCAACATGCATCAATAAGAGTTAGCAACATCATTATAAAACCATAATTGAAAATGATTTTACATACCCAATGGCTATGCCAATAAATGAATACCTCACCATGTGGTGCCACTATAATTTTTATAGCATAGAAATAATATGTTTAGAAGCCATTCACAATTATTGCGCTTTATAAGAGATTGCAAGTAGTGTATTTTGTACTAAATATCACTACTACAATTTTATATTAATTCAAACATTACATACATATTATCCATGCATAAATAAATTTTTGAGATAACTCCCCCTTTACCTTCCATAATACAAATGGCCTTGTTACTTTCTATTTTTCTAAGTAAACTTATTGATACCTGTCATGGGTTGCTTTAGGATTTTATATAACGCCAACCAAGGGTAAATCTTATAGTACTCTCAATTTTTGTCCTTTTGTCATCCTATATTACAATTTATTCATGTAAATCATGTGCAATTTTTCTTCCATGAACAATCATGGGGTTTCTCCCTCTAGAGCTCAAATGCATATTGAGTGTTCATACCTACCATGTTACCACCCCCTGCCCCCTTTTTTTTATAAATGGAAACATGGCCTGCTATCCACTTCATTCAACAAAAAATATTTAATACATTTGACGTATAATATCTAGTGGTACATTAAATTATAATAACTATATTCCACTTTGGAAATGATTGGTTATCTTATTATACCCTCACACAAGAATCATACTTGTTATCATCTTAAGGAAGGGTTCCTTACCTTGTTCCCATGATGGCTTGCAATTAATAGTTTGCTCCTTAGGTAACACCATACTTCCAAAGAAATCACTTCAAACCACTACTCTCATGGTAAATATTATCTTGTCCTTCTGCAAGTGAACCTAATCATGGCCATGCTATTTTTCATGGGTCATTTCATGGAAAAATCATGGTTTTTACCCAAACATGGGAATTAGCTAATTATATTATCAAACTTCCCTCATATTTGTCATATTTATTATCATCATTGTTTTTATTTAAATTCATGGATTTTTTTTTTTATTTAATTCCTTTCCTCCTTTTCTATTATGTAAATCTTCCAATAGACTATCAAAGCTTAAAGTACAAGGTAATACTCAAATAAAACATTATAAGAATTCAAGGCAACAACCTAAAGTATCACTTGCATGCTTATAATCATTATTGATAACAAATTATATTATCAAATTTACCACTGCAGTACTCTGACATACATTACCTATAGGTTTCCACAATCCCTAACTTGGGTTTACATTCCCTTCCAATACTACAATTCACTGATTAAGATATTCGGGGTCACATGTGTTAGGGCTACGGGACCTTTCCCCTTGCATCATCCATGCCTCTCAACAACCTTAATACATCATGTTAGTGTGGTTGTCTTTACATATTGTTTTTTTTTTGTTTAATTTTAATTGTAAATATGGGATCATTCTGATGTACACTCAAACAGCTCCACTTCTTTCTATAAATGTCATACTAACTTTCCTTGATATACTTGTATGGGTAACACAGAATGGTGGAACACTGCACCTTCCATGTCAGCACATCACATGATAACAAGCATAGGAAACACTTGCCCCAATGTGCTCTCTACATCCTCTTGTCGTAGCATAATTTTCCCACGATTATGTGTCACATCTCTTTCTTTTTTTTCTTTCTCAGATACCTACCAATTACTGGCCAAACTTTGTCTGCCCTTACTTTAAGACAATTAATTCTTAGAAGTATTAGATATCCTTGTTCATTTTTGTGGGTATCATTTCTTCTTAAAGCATCAGACCATCAAGGATCAAGTTATGAATTCTTTCATTATAATGTGTAGCCATATCATTTGGTATTATTACACAAATAATTTTTTGTGGTTCTACTAAACTATTCATGGAATTTATCATGCATATATTCCTATTCATCCTATTGTAATCAATTATTTCAAATATTTAAATATTGGATTTACAATTAACAGTCATTTCAATCAACCATAACTCTCTTGTCATCTGTTTTGATCCTATTAAAATTTTCATTTGTGAGGTTATTACATAATAGCGTATTCATCAAATTATTCTATGATCAGTATTGCAAGTCTGTAACTGACAAATTCTTGATCCCTCTACGTCGGCAAGGTATAGGAATTTCAAAAACTATTTGGATCTATATTTTAAGGTCATATCTATGTGCCCCATATCTATTTGTTATCTTGGAGTATATCATATTAGTTCCAACTCAAAAACCTCAATTATGTTCCTTCATTATGTTAGAGACAATTTTTCTTTTCATCACAAATGACCACAAAAGCTTTATTGCAACTTAGCTCCAATTCGCTTGTTTTTAGACAAGAATTTTACCAAAAAATTTTGCTACGGTTCTCTATTGCTTGACTTTTTTTTTTAATTATATCAATTTTATTGTTTCAAGAGAACTTATTGACCATTTGCAAGGTCCCAGTTCTTAACCATTTCAAATTCGATTCTTATGATTTTATTTTGTTTTATTTTACTCGAAGAAGTAAAAAATATTTCTCTTTGAAAATATAACAACTATAGTATACCATAATACCTTACACAAGAAACATTACATCATTATCAATCATAGGAATTTAGGTATAATTGACCATGTTGATGTTGTTTTCCAATCATTCGATAGTTGTAACCAGTCTTTCGGTGGCTACCTTAAAAACTCATTAATTCCCTTGTCAGTTTTGACTTTATTTTCATCCCTCATGTAATAGTCAGTTATTATTGCATAGGATTTATTTATACTTGAATTATATTGTTGGCATACAAATTTGTATGTTTTATATCATTACTATCATTATTTACCATTTTATTTTCTAGAGCTTAACTCAGTGAAAAGGAATCCTTCCCTTCCTATCAATCACCCAAGATGCCTAAATGGCTCATAATTATACTTTTGTTATATATATTAATCACAAGAGTCCTTAGTCAACATCCAACATGTGTGCGAAGATGTAGTTATACCAATCAAATGATTATCTTTCTAACTGTATCTAACTTAGCAATTAGGTATTAATAACTTAGGAACCAACAATATCCTTTACCCCTTTTGTACCATTATCCTTCCTAAAAATCTATATTAGTTTATTTATTTATTTTAAAACATATTTATTATTGATCTTATAATTTGTAGTTAACAAAAAGTTCTTGTAAATAGAAAAAGTTAATCACAATACAAATAACCCTCAACTTTTTAGGGTGCAACACCCTTCCTTCCCAGTTAACATAGCCATTTGATGTTTTACCAAAGTTTAACAATATAGGACATGATGCTTTACCTTACTTATGCATTCATATGTATCCTTTATTTTACCTGTATATTTCCTTATGGATACAAACCATAACTAGTTTCATTTCTATTCACTATCCCTCAATCATGGCATATGATTTACTATTTACAACAATATTCTCTTCTAGGCACCTAATATGTCCATCTATTGTTAAGGGTAACCTAACGATAATCCAATTAGTATTCCCTTAACTTACCTTTTGTGATGAAATTTTTCTTTTTAGTATGTTTACGACAAGATTCTTCAATTCTCATTTCCATGGATTTTGATACAAAATTCATTTGGTTTCTAATTATGGGTCACTTTCAACTTTTAGCCATTGATTTTTGCCTTAGATTCTCTATTATTTTAAAAGTATGGGTAAGAAGTTTTTCATATATTCAATTATTCTTCTCCATGTGACACAACATAATTTTTTAATATTTTTACTTAATCAAGCCACAATGTTGAACCCTTCAGCTCCGAATACCACTTGTCACATCCACTTGTTATAAAACATTATAACCAATTTATTTTATTTTTCTAACACCATAATAACATAGATTTATACCATATAAATAGTATGCATTCTATAGGGATAATAATTATACATTATGTTAGGAAGAGTTAAATGTTCTCATGTTTTATAAGCTGGTAATTGTTAATGTTTAATTACCTCACCATTTTATTGCTACCTCTAATAATATTAATTTACCATAATATTTAATTTAATAAAGTGTGAGTCCCTCACCTCTCACATCCTAGTGTGCGCAAGATGACACGAACACCGCCTAACCTCATGGTATGGTTTTGGATGTTTCAATGTGTATGTGGCTTGTGATTATGATTGATAGGTGGCACAATGCAACCGTACATTTTACAACAATAAATATGATGGCTCAAAGGAACAAAATGTCGTTATGGGTGTATCCACCCCAATTTCACCACGCCTATGTTCCATTCTTACCTCCTGAGCTCCGGTTGGTGAGGTCACTAAAATTTCAAAATCTATGCTTTGAGACAACTTAACATGTCCCACAAACTGAGGCTTGCCCAGAAGGTATGTTTTTCGACTACGATAACATTTTCTCATTCAATGATATGTGCTTTTCCTATAGTTTAGAATTAATTTCGTTTTGAATCTTCCACAAGGGGGTTTGGAGCTTTTGCTACCTGTGCGAATCCTTCTAGGAACACATAAAAATATGACCCCATTTTATAATTTAAGTGGTTACAAACACATTATAGGTAATCTTTGTTTAACTTTCTACGAGGTAATTTCCTCTTGGTATTATTTATTTCTCACCTATTTTTTTCATAGTTCCTTGTTTTAAATTTAACCAAGTTAAGGTTATTCTCTTGTAGGTCAAATATCTTGGAAGGGTTTTCAGTCGAAAGGTAATATCTTTGTTCTTACTTTATTCTCCTTCCACTAACCTAAATTTTCCAAGTTCATGTTTTCCCCTAACTGTTTCCTTGGTATAATGTTCCAGGTTTGCTAATTTGACATTTATTGCTCATTCACACGAATTTGGGTACTCTCGGTTATTACACAATTTTACAAGTTCTTTAGTGCTCTCTTACTATCATGGTACAAGCTATGCTTCCAGTCAGTAACAAATTAGTCTCACAATGGTGCCTCGTTTCATATGACAGGGAATAGAGATTTTTCCAGTGGTTTGGAAGAGAATGATCTCTAGATTCACATCGATATGGGAGATGATAGAAGGTATAGCACAACCGATATTTGTACAATCACCTTTTAGATGGAGTCGAGTTCCCTTCTCTGACTCAATGATGTGCTGTTTGTTCTAGGTCTAAAGAAGAATCTTGTCTCCATTGCAGTTTTGGAAGACCGTGGTTATGATGTGATCTTCAACAAAGGAAAGAAATTCTTGTGACACATAATCATGGGATAGGTGAAGAATATTGGGTTTCGTGTGAAGAAATTGTACAAGTTGGATGTGGAAGGTTGTGCCACGTTAAGCACAAAGGCGGAGAAAATCCAAAGCCATGATGCCAGTGAAATTTTGCATAGAACACCTGGCCATTTGCATCATTTCACTTTGAATATCATGCATTAGATAACCACATGCCTCCCCAAAGGAGAACTATAGTGATAGGATACATGTAAAGGGTGTACCTTGGGGAAGTACACAAAAGCCACTTTCCATGCTCAGGACAACAGAGCACATGTAGTCTTTGAAATGATCCAATATGATGTTGGTGGAACTTTCTCAATAGCATCCACTAACAGGCACAAATAATTTTTCATCTTAATTGATGACTTCTTGTGGAAGTGTTGGATCTTCTTCATGCAAAAGAATAATGACACTTTTTCCAAGTTTGTAGAATTCAAAGCACTGGTTGAGAAAGAAATGGGCAATAAGGTGAAGGATATTAGGAATAATAATGGAGGTTGTGTTTATATTGTTTTGCACAAAATAAGGCATTCAAAGAGAGTTGACAGTACCCCACAACCCACAGTAGAATGGGGTGGGTAAGAGGAAGAACTGCAACATTGTGGGAGTAGCGAGGGAGATGTTGCATGACCAAATGCTACCTTTACACTTGTGGGTTGAAGCATACAACACAACGGTCTATTTCGAGAACAAGAGTCCTCATCAGATTCTTGGCAAGATTACACTAAAGTAGGCTTTCTCAGGGAGGAAGGTGGATGTGCCACATTTCATTATTTTTGGTTCCTTTGTGTACTTCCATGTCTCCAAAGAATTAAGGAAGAAGCTAGATTCAACAATAAAGTTTGGCGTATTTATGGGTTACATAGAAACTCCCCACAACTACCGTGTGTACATTCCATCCCTTAGAAAGTAATTTGTGTGAAGGGATGTAAAATTTGATGAATAAAAAGCGAGGAAGATCTCTCTTGAGAGAGAGATTCAAATACCACAAGAGGAGGAGCTTTTAGCTCCAAAGGAGGAGCCTCAAGAACTTATGGAACAACCATAAGCTGAGGAGTAGAGAGTGGAGACAACCACTTAAGTAGAACCATCCTGTGAAGGCAGAAAGAGGACAAGGGAAGTTGAGAAATTTGTGTAGGATGTGAGGGACATGTGTAGGATGCGATGGAGAATGCGGACATTCCTTCAAATCAACGCATGTAGAGAAGGTCACCAGATCTGTACACTAGTTGCATGGCTCTAATTACTGAGCTAGTAGAGACTGAGCAATCCTCTTTCGAGGAAGCAGTAGAGAAACCTATAAGGGTTGATGCAATGATGGAGGAGTATGAATCCATTATAAAAATTGGAGTTTTCGAACTGGTCCCAAGACCATAAAACATATCAGTTATCGGTTTGATATGGATATTCAAAGTGAAGCATACGATAGATAGAAGCATAGAAAAGTATAAGGCCAAATGTTTGGCATAGGGGTACTCTTAGGTTGAGGGGATTAATTATGAGGAGACATTTTCTCCTGTAGCAAGGTACTCATCCCTCAAATCAATCCTTGCTCTAGCTAAGCAGATGGGGTGGAAGATCCACTAGATGGATGTGAAAACAATATTACTCAATGGAGTTATTGACGAGGAGGTGTATATCGAGAAGCCAGAAGGCTTCAAGAATTTCTATTGCGAGTCTCATGTGTGCAGACTCAAGTGAGCATTGTATGGTCTCAAGCAAGCACCCTATGCTTGGTACATCGAGATCAATATTTATCTCACTTGTTTAGGCTTCACCAAAAGCGAAGTGGATGAAAACCTCTATCTTGTTTTGGTAGAGGTAAATGGTTGATTATTGTTTTATATGTTGATGACTTGATTTTGACTGGTGATGACTAGCTGATTCGATCTTAGAAGGAGGACCTTTCAAGAGAGTTTGAGATGAAGGACATGGGTCTCATGCACTATTTCCTCATATTGGAAGTATATCAAGATGATGGGGAATTTTTTGTCTCTCACGGAAAGTATGCGAACAATATACTTCAGAAGCTCCACATGGACAGATGCAAACCCATGGAGACTCCTCTAGCGACCAACTGTAGGGAATAGGATACGAATTCAGGTGAGGAAGTGGATGCTACTCTTTATAAAAAGTTAGTGGGTTCACTTATATATCTTGTGAAAACATGACCAGATATACACTTTGCAGTGAACAGGATGAGCCAAGATATGGTTAGGAATCCAAACTATTTTGGAGGGAGGCTAAGCATGTTCTACAGTACCTGAGAGGAACTACCGAGTTTGGACTATAGTACATACATACAGAGGAAGTGAAGCCATGTTGCTTCATAGATGCAGATTAGGTGGGAAATCCATCTGACTGAAACAATATGTCAAGTGGAACTTTCAGTGTTGGGTCTGTAGGGGTTTCTTGGTACACCAGGAAGTAAAGATTTATGGCACTCAACTTGGCAGAAGTAGAATGCATGGCTGCAACCGAGGCAACATGAGGCAATTTGGATGATAAGGATAGTTTTTGGATTGTCTGGTAAGATGATGGATCCAACTGTGATTTATTGTGATAATTAGAGTTGCACCAAACTCTCTGAAAATCCTATTTTTCACAATCAATCAAACAATCTTGATATTTGGTATCACCATTTACAGGATTATGTGCAGAGGCAAATTATGTTGCTGCAATACATTCTGAGATAGGAACAATATGCTGACCTTTTGACAAAGACCTTATCAAGAGGGAATTTTGAGTTCCATAAGTGTAGAATAGGGGTGGTTGATAATCACATTCTTTCTAAGAGGGAGTTTCGCAAATGCAAAAAGAAAATCTTAGTTTGGATTTGCCTTGGAAAAACTAGAGAAAATTCAAATTTCTATTTCAGCAAAAATCTTGGAGGTAGTTAACTATGGTGACATGAGAATTGTCACTCGGTTAACTTAATTAATTCGAGTTGTTGAAGCTTGAGTTTAATTCTATATGATTGATTTCTTATTTGTAGAATTCTATTTCTATTAATTTGAGTTATTGTTAGTTAAACTAGTTCTAACTGTCATAAGAACTAGTAGGGGTCAAGGTGTGGAAGTGGAACTTCAACCACACATAGTGATCAACAAGTTAACTGATCAATAAACCCAAAGTAATTGTTGCATGTAGAGAATTCAAGTTAGCCAATTGAGATGGATATTCCAAGGAAGTGTACTATCAGTTGTAGCATATCCTGATGTGTACAAGTGGTGCATGCACTCAGAGGAAGGACCTATAGGAATTGCATAATTCAATAGTAGGAAATTCCTAAATAATAGGGGCTAATTTCCAGGAGGAACAACACAAGGAAATAGGAGTTTGCAGGGCTTGAAAATTGGCCAAATTTTTGCCAGAGCCAGTCAGTCAACTAGAGTGATGGACTATACAATTGGGAGGTGTGTTGAGGCCTTATAAAGCACATGTATTTCTTCTCTATTATCTAATTAATGCAATACAAATAAGAAGGGGGTTTGAGTAGTTTTTTCCCCTAGATAAATCTAGGTGCATGTGTGATATTTCCCTTTGCATGTCTATGATTTGTGTTCTAGATGGTGAATTAACTTCCGTGGATCAGTAGAGTCACTTCAAGTTTTTTGATTTTAGCAAATTTCATGAGCCGTTTTGAATGTACACATTAATTTCTACATCTTGTGATAAAAGGGTTTTCCTCTGGAAAATTTCTTATGGCTTGGTATTCTAAGCTAAACAAAAAATTCATTATTCTTATGCTCTAAATATATGTTACATTAAACAATTATTTTCAGTTCTATCATTATGTTGTTGAAATTCTAGGTTCTCTAGGTACTTTTTTCTTTCAAATAATCATTCTTATATTGTATTTATAGGCTAAGACCAAAGAATTTCCATAGGATGTTGGAAATGACTCATCCTTACATGCTAATTGGGATCTTGTAAAGGGTTATCAATGTATATATGTGTATTTATTTTTAAATGGCATACTAGAGTTCTTAGCATCTATTTCAACTATAAGAATTAAGATTACCATTCCCTGTAATCATATTTATTTCATGGAAGAAGACACACACATCCAACCTAACACCTAGAAACTTGCTTATATCGCTAGGGAAGTAAGTTTGTTCCTTCACAAAACTAGTTAACATATAACTCAAATATTTCTTCTTTTCTTGAGAATTCATCACTTTATATGATCATAAACAATTTCTTTATTGATTGCAAGATTCAAATCCCTACATTACCACTCATCATTTATCACCACATATTGTAAGACCCCTGTTATGGTAGAAGATTTTTGTTTGTTGGTTTTATATATGTAATTATTATTAGTATGTTTGCAAATGAGCTACGATGAGCTAATCATCAAGAACAGTGATGTAAATAAATAATTTTTTTCTTGAAATGAAGCTGGAAATTGTGGAGGTGGAAATAAAAGAGTAAAAGATGCTTCCCCAAATCTCAAGTAAATTAGATTTAAATTAAAATTCCTAAGAATATCTATATACATATATACATATATATATATATATATATATATATATATATATAGTAAATATATATATATACTCATTGGGAGATAAAGACTGAGAAAACCGTTGCAAGAGATGAAAGCAAGTTTTTTTTAAGGAAAAACTAAAGAAAAGCCTAGGCTAATGAGGGCATAGATCCCCAGAAGGCAAGACGTTGCTAGGGAAAAATATGTGGGAACAAAAAGTTAAAAAGATATTGTTGAGAGTCAGTAGAGGTTACTGATCTTAGGTAAGATCAACTTATCTCAAGGAGAATCAAAGGTTGATTCAAGGTTGGGTGGATCCATGTTTCTAAGCCACGATTTTTCCATATTAAATTGTTGGTTTAAGGTTACTATTGCTATCATTATTATGAATATTGGTCGGTATGTTTAGAGAAATTGCAATATAAGATATCACTAATTATTTCTACATCATTAGAAAGAAATTTTTGAGTTATTAAAAACCTGTGATAATTTTCTATTACGAGAATTTCTCTTGTGATTTACTGAGAGTATTTTAAGAACTTATGCGTTTATGATTTCCATAGTAATTGAATGAAAGTACTATTTGTTAGTATTTGGATGTATATAGGTTGCATGCATAAATATGTAGTTGAATTAAGGGAACTGTATGGTCACTCACTTCATATGCGTAGTTGATTACTGCTATGTTAAAATTTATATGATGGTCTTGATCTATTTTAGCAAGTTAGAAATAGTAAAATAACAGATTTAGAAAAGAAAGAGTTGATAATAGAATCCTATGTATGTCAGTTAAATTAGTGAGAGAATTTATTTAGGAACATTATCGCGAGGTAGAAGATATCAGAATAAGCAGCGTGATGAGATTAATGTTTGATTGAGCCAAGTTCCTAGCAAATTAAATATTGAAAATTATAACTTTGACTTTGTTTGGCTAGAAAATTAATTTAATAAAAGAGTGAAAATCTAGTAAGTTAGGTTACTTTAGATGAGATTTATGGCAACCAAAATACATAAGAATATTCCAAGTCATTAGGTGAGAGGAAATGCATAGAATGAATGATGGGTGCGATAGACAATTCTAATCTCACTAGAGCATGGGAAAAGTGATACCGAGGTGAACAAGAGAAGCGTTTAGTAGGTAAACTAAAGAAAAATCCC
This sequence comes from Pinus taeda, assembly GCA_000404065.3. NCBI lineage: Eukaryota > Viridiplantae > Streptophyta > Pinopsida > Pinales > Pinaceae > Pinus > Pinus taeda. The sequence continues at coordinate 38,623 of APFE031415240.1, read as the reverse complement.
ACATTTCACTTCTCTGATGTAGCATGACAGTCTATGAGTATTTGAGGAAAAACACCAGGTGGAGTAACAAAAGTATATTCACCTGGTAAGGATAAAATGATTTTACTCTGCCAGACACATAGGTAAATGTGCCACTCTCTACAACAATTAAGTTATTACATTCAACAAACATTTCTAAGATAATTACCATTCAAGTGGTTTTACATCCATGACTTTGAATTTATCAAAATCTTCAGAAGTTAATCTTCACAAAATATCAAAATTGATAAAGGAACATTACGATTTAGATATGGTATTTTCAAAACCGGTATTACTGATCTATGCTAAAAGTTATGCATTTACAAGTTTATAATAAATTGTATTTCATATAAACAGAGAGTATAATATGGAAGAATTAGCAATAGCTGATTCTATGCATAGCATGGAAGCACAAGTACATAACTATCATAGAACAACTTATGGCTTAACTAATCCAATTATTTCTCTACCAAAATCACAAGCAGTAAGTAAACTACTCATTTGAAGCGGGTCTATGTTCCAACCTAAATTATTTACCCAAATATTTTTCATACCATACGAGTAGAGATACATACAAGTATTGAAAAAATATCAAGCATTGATTGGGGAAACTAGAGAAAAAAATAAGAACTGTAGAAACGTCTAGATTAAATACTTTGAAAAACTAGAAAAAGAAAAGCATGTATTGGAAAGTGTTCAACATAACCGTTCATTGCAATGAAAAACCCTAAGCATAAATTGTCCACTAATTTACGAGTTATTGTAGCTAGTTAAATTATTCGAATATATATTTCATTAATAGATCCATGTCTTTTATACCACAGATACACAATTTAACCATTAGATTTGCACAAAAGAAGTAAAAAAAGAGTGGAGAATCCAAACTAGCCTATAGGGGTATGTTGCTTGATATTGGATTGATAAGTAAAAAACCTCAATACTATAAACTACAACATACTGTTGAGCCAAAAGTACTCGATATTATATAAATAGAGCAAAGGTAGAATTCTCTCTGAGGCATCTAAATGTAATCCAACGCCATAACAAATTCAGCGTCTCCCATACAAAAAATGGGAAAATGGTACCTTCATAAGAGAGGGTTCTATAGAAATTCCCAAAGAAATTGAAAAAAAACATCCGATAGTTAATCACAAGTTCTTTACAAACTTAAGCCTCATTATAGGAGGCACACCTAACTATAATACACCAGAGAAGTCTCACGACCCTCAAGCAGGGTATATACCTGATGGGATCTGGAAAATATACAAATCAAATATCCATGAATACATCTGACTTGGAATCTTAAAAAAAAAAATGAATAACTAATGAACCCACCAAGCATCATGAAAATATTAATTCCAACTTTTCAGTTTGCTGTAAGGTGCCCAAGGAGGAGGGGGTTCATCCAACATAATGAAATTACAGGGAACAAAGCACTAAATTAGAGGGTGGGTAACCAGGATAAACAACACATTTGTTTGGATAGGAAGTAGTGGAGTACCTGCATCTATCCAAGAATAAGGAAAAATGAGTTAATAAGTAGTAAACATGATTCAATGCAACAAATAAGCAGTAAACCCTTAGCCACAACAATAGATAATTAGAAATTATGGTTATACACGTACTGAGCAAAATGATAGAGACTGTTTAGAGGAAGTTTTACCTGGGCAGTAGATAAAATAAGAAAAAAATTGTCAATGTGAGAGACAAAGTTGTGGGTATGTGTATAAATGCATTACTAGGCAAATCTTAGATGACAAGGGAAGAATCTCACTGTGGTTTTTGAGTGTTGAGAGTGGTCACGAATGGGACTTCTAAATCCCCACTTTGTCCTTCCAACGAATTGTTCCCCAGATATTTGCAGACACAAATCGTTATTCATCGTACGGGTAGAAATTAAAACATAAATGAAAAACCTGATATTTCAATTAAGGATTTGCCTTGCCAAGAGAGAGATACTTGTTGAGTGCCATTGTGTTCTATATTGGCTTGGCATTGGTAAAGAGGAACATGTACTAAAGATAGTCCAGGTGAATCACAAATTTCCCAACCACAAGGGAAAAACACCATGAAGGGCTATGAGTTCATTCGTAGTTGGTGGAAATGGAAATAGGTGGTTGACAGGACAAAAACAGTAACTGTCTGTGGACATAAAAAATAGTGTATCAACGTAAACCATATTCGTAGAGCTCTTAGCTCCAGTAGCAGAGTGTGAAGACGAATAAGTGCATAATGACCAAGGTGGAAGGATAGGGTTTGAGTGATGCAAGGTTCACCCTAGATGCAAGACCACGAATCTTGGTCATTGAAGTCCCATTATCTTGGCGAGGATAGAGGCCATGTGTCATGGGAACATTTCACTTGGGATAATGTACATGGAACAAAATGGTAGGAGAAGGTGGGGACGGAAGGATACTTTTCTCGAGGGATGAGGTCCAAGTAATGCATGGGAAGTAATTCATGCCCTGATCATCATTAAATCTGAACCATGAAATTGACTTTTCAATTCTCCAACTTGGTACAATCTAATGTGTTGATATAATCACCAACAAGTTCATAAAACAACAATGCAACATAAAGGTTTCAACGATGGAGGTAATGAATAGAGAAATTTGACAAAGGAGTACCCATGAACCTAATATTAACTCCCTGCAGAGGCCATTGCTAAAAAATGTGCTATAATTAACACCACATACAACAACTAGGAAAAGATGACGTATAACACACGGGTGGGCCGCGCATGTCGAGCTAGAATAAAGGTTTAAACATATAGGTTCAAAGTCCAATGGTGCATATCATGCACATATGTGTTTGTTATAGACATATTTGGGCACTACAACCCCAATCATATATTTCCATAAACCAAGGGCTTCTGAGTCCCTAAAAGTTTTGTTTCACACCCTGAAGGAACAAGGTCAACTAATTACATCATCTCTCAGGAGTTCTCCACAAAAAACTGCTCAAAACTGGACCATACAAACTGCTCAGTTCCAAGGGTGCGATGCATCTCACCTGCCACATGCAAAAAGTGTGATGCATACTAAAGATCCCTTCTGTAGGGTGTAATGGGCAAGAGTAGACAGATGGCAGAGACAGTTTTCAAGGTGGATGATCATGGAATCTTCCAGAAACTTCTCCTGTGACACTTGCCTATCTGAATTTGCCCAGGGATGAGTAAGAGATCATGAATATCCAAGTGGAACCAAGAACTATCAGAGAGAGGACACTAATCAAAATCCTAGAAGTTGACTCACCCCCCTGAAAACATCTATATATGGATCCCTCATCCCAGAGATCTAGAGGCTAGAATTTTGCATCTTGTAAGGAAGTGCTGTTGGTTTCCTGGTGGAACATCATAGTGTTGGGTGATCTAAGCTTTTCATGAGGTGAAGAAGGGCTTTAATGCTGGGAAGATGACGCTGGGTCAGATCAATGGGTTGTAATCCTCTCTTCTACTCTTTCTATTAATAAAGCTATTCAAGTTTACCTCCACATTCTGGTATGTTTGATGATATATGCATTTGTGTGGTCAATATATATCTAGTCCTATATTTTTTATGGTTTTAGATCCCATTATTCTGAAGCTATTATGCTGCTTTGACTTTACGAGTACTCTTTGAAACGGGGTAAGCAAGGAAGGAGCGGCAAAGATCTGTCAGAGGGGAGAAGGAGCAAGCAAGGAACCAAGCGAAAGATCAAGGTTGGTATTCTTTGCTCCTCTCCTATCTACTTCTCATAAAGGAAAACAGAAGTAACTTTAGTTTGTTTGTTTCTAAGATAGCTACTCATCTTAATGGGACTAGCAGCTCTGCATCGACACTAGATTTCTCGATAACAAAATGGAGACTCCATTGGGGAGCAAATAGCTTGTCTTCTTGTCTATATTTGTTTTCTTTATAAACTATAGACGGAGCCTAAAGTTAAGCTAGCTAGCCCTAAAATTGCATTTTCCATGCAAGTGCAAAGTAGATCAATGCTGCTTCACTCTATCTCTGGGTTTTTTTATAAACTGAACAATTGATTTGCAAACATCCTAATTGTCCTGGTGGTGGCTCAAGTAGCCTCATTAGATCAGCCCTTGTGATTTGCATTTACTGACTATCATTAGCTCGTCCTAAATCCCTGAACTAAGCTGCAAACTGTGACCAGAAACCAAGTTGAAGTCTCATCCCTGGACAATCACACCTTCTCCTCTTGGCAATCTGGATGCATCGCACCTCCCATGTATAGTAGGTGAGATGCATCCTTGTTTCCCTATGTTACATGTGCGATGATCAGATAAGACTGTTTCTGCCTCCAGATTTTGGTTTTTGTTCACTCTCTTCAGCTTTATTTAGGAGTTTTGCTATCTATGATCAGTATACCACTCTGGAAACTCACTTCCTTTGCATTATTTAGCCTCCATTGTACAAATAATTGTGAATGTTTTTATGTATTGTTCGCCATTTACAGTTCTCCTTTACAAAGAAGTAGTTTAGTCAAAATGTCGTATATTGATTTAGAAGTGTTGCAAGTGTCATTTTCAGTCAAAGAAAATAATTCCGCTATTCTTGATGGTCTATTACACTCTTACTCTTGTATTTTATTTGAATTAATAGTTTTTCAAGTGTTGAAAGTTGTTTTCTATTCAAAATCGCAAAGTGTTGTCATTAACTTCCTTTCGTCTTTTGAAGAGAAAATTGTTAGTACTGTCGCTTTGAAAAGATAATTCAGATTTGTACTTAGCATTCTTTTTTTCATTCACACATTAAGAAAGAAGAAAACAAATACATGCATGTGCATTTGCATTTAGACTGCTTATTGATTTTGATTTAGGATAGTGCATCTAGTGTGTGCTCTCTACTTTATGTTGAAAGAATCCCGCTTCTCTTTCCTTAGTAGCTAGGATTTTCATCGCAAAAAGAAGAATAAATGATTTTTTATCATTTAAAATTGCATTTTAGGAATTGTATATCTACATCATGCGATGAAACTTAAAGGAAAATTTCTTAAGAAATATCAACTATAAAATAAATTCAATGAACACAAAAACGCTTTGGAACCTAATGCACAACATTTAGAAGTCTAGGCTAGAGACGTATTCCAGCATCGTAAAGCCTGGTAACTATCACTTTCATCGTAGGTTGGGTGATTCCTTCTCTTTGAGATGACAAGTGCCAGTACGGACTTTTGCTCCCACGTACCATAGAGTATATATTGGGAGACCACAATAGGCTATATCCTTTATCCTTAGGAAGCCATGTCTGCCACCCTATCGATCACAATGCACTAAACACAACATTCAGGAAGATTGATTGCCATACCATAAAAAGTATTCTGCAATTTTGCGATTGGTTTGGTAATCCCTCTATTTAGATTTCTAGAGTAGTATATTTCGTTCCTTTTCAGACTCCTTAAGTGAAAAGGTCCATCTGAGCACTTCTCACTTCAGGCTCATTAAAAATTGAAGGCGACTAGAGTCATCTTTAGCTTTTTCTCGACTCTTAGAAATTGAAAAAGTAAGTTGTGTCAAAGCGTCTAAAAATCATTTAATTTGGAATCACTTTTTCCCCTATTTTGAGTTGATCAAGAAATCCGCAATCGTGGAAGAAAGTTAATCGAAACCCCATCATTCACAGAGATTAATGAGTCAACCATCTTTGACTCTAGAAATGAAACTATTCTGAACAAAGCAAACTCGTTTAATCGGATCAAAGTTCCCTAGTTTGCTTGGAACTTGTGTTCCAACATCCTCAGGGACTCTAGTTACTCCAGCCATTTCTGGTATCCCTGCCTTTACAGAAGAAGTTTCGCAGCCACAAGAGGACATTAGAAATGATCCTAGTGTAACAGTAAATGTTTCTATTTCTGAACTAGCTTCATCCACAACTGATTCAGAAGGTGTTACCCCTCCAACATCTGTCGCTTCAGAGTCTATACCTTCTTCGGCATCAGAAATATTTTACGGACCTGATGGTCTACCTCTCCCACCTGGATTGATTGCTATAGAAGAGATTGTGGAGGATCCTCCATCCAGTACTCCATTGCATTTTGGAGCCCAGATCACCCTATATCCTTCTTCATCAAAACTTAGTCTCCCTTCATCGCAAGTTCCTGTAGAATCACTAGGAAATATTTTGGATAGACTAGATATCTCTGAAAAACCATTGACATCAAGGACTATGTCATCTGACACAGTAGAAACAAAACCTCTTGCTTCTACTCCAACAATGTTCATTGGTGTACCATCTATCCCAACTAGCTCTCAATTGCTAGATGGAGTCCATCCAGGGACTGTTTCGACAGTATGGTCTGTTCTTGATGTCGGCATACAACAAGAAACACTTGTACTTGCGACACCGTCACAATAGCCAGTGTAGTGGGGATGTTTGACACAGGTAGACTTTGGTGCATTGAGTATAGAACTCTTGGTTGTTGAGGCAGTATTGACACCCAACTGCTGGACGTAATTCTAGCATGACCTGAATGTTGTTGCAAAATCTCATATGGTTGTTCTCCCAAAGGGAATAATGAAAGGGCATACTACCCCCCATATGGCAGCAATCTAGTGCTCAAAGGAATGATTTGCCTTTGTGGACCAGCTTGCCCAAATTGATGCTGCTGCAAAGGATCAATTTGTTGAGACTCAACATAAGAGATTCCAGATATTATTCCAGACAAACAAATACGTTTCTCAGGTCACAATACAACAGCCTCTTGTCTCCATCACACAACCACAATCACTGATTAGTGGCTCCTTAACTAGAGTGACCCAGGCTCAAACGGGTACTATTACCCCTCATCTTGGTCAAACAACCAGTATTGGACAACAACAAATGGCTTCACAACCATGGCTGGTACAATATCAACGACCACAATTCCAACAAGCTTACCAAGGATCTGAGCAACAAATCTTTGCAAGTAATGGGTAGCCGTATATTCAAAACAGTCAACACCAATCATATCATAATGGTTATGTCCATCAACCTTACCAAATTTATCAGCATCAAATACATTATGCTTGTATGGAAAGACCCACTGTTCAGGCAATCCCATCTTATCCTGGGTATGATTCATCGAACCTAAATCAATACTTTCCCTTCGTGGCAAGTTTAGAGTTACCAGATCTAAATCGGCTAAAAAACGATCCAATTACTTATGCCCCTTGGTGGCTAGAAATTCCTCATAAAATTACATCAGATATTCCTAAATTTAATGGAAATCCAGGTGAAGACCCGTCGAATCATGCGATGACCTTTCATCTATGGTGTTCATCCAACACTCTAAATGATGATTCGATTAGGCTTCGCCTTTTTCAGTGAACGTTAACTGGTCCAGAAGAAAAATGGTACATTGAATTGGCTAGAGCTTCATTCAGCGCCCTTGCCGCAACCTTTTTAACCCATTTTCAGTTACCAATAAGGTAAGAAACAAGAATAAAGCTTCTTACCAATTTCAAACAAACAATAGCCACTCACATATCTGATCATATTCATGAGTGGCGACATCATCGTAGAATGGTAAAAACATATGTTCCTGATCAGCTGCTAGTTGAATGGTTTATTAAGTCATTATTACCTTCTATCACACAAGATGTGGAAAAGTTAGGGGTCATCACTGAAGAGCAAGTCATTGCTCGTGTGCAATATCTAGACTTGATCTAGACTTAGTCTGGCACACTCTATGAAAAAATCCCTGATGCTCCTAGACAGGAGTTTTTCATTCCTCCTCCTCCTAAGTTAAACAAAGACTCTCATGCCGCCGATGGTGTGATAGGTACGACTAGCATGAAAACCGTAAAGTATACATCGAAGAAAGATCGTACATTTTATAGTCAAAATGAAAATGAAGAACTTCTCACCTCAGAGGGAAATGTCGTGTCGACTGAAAAAGGCAAAGAACCAAAGCAACTATGGGGCAAGAAGAAAAAGAAGGGGAAAAGAAGAAACAAGAGGAGTTGTCTCCTGAAAAATCATTAGAAAACCCTTCTGGAGAAAGGAAACCAAGTCATCCATGCTTTATATGCGATGAGGATCATTGGATGAAAGACTGTCCACATAAAGTTGAGCTTAGGAAACTCTTAAAGAATTCAAAAACCTCAGCGGTATCGGCTGATCCATTTCCAAACCCAGGAACCAATCTAGTCGCTAGAGACAATGCTTCCCCATCTCAAGTGCTTATGTTGTCGATTTCAAAACAACAAAATGATGCTTTGATATCGACAAGGAATAAAGATTACAGGAATCCACAGCTGTCGAACAACAAGGCTTATGATCAACCTAGTTGTTCGACAACAACTTCGATAGAAGTTGTGCCACCCATTATTCTTGAGCTAATGATAAAGCCACCAAAGGGAGTAGTACACAAATCAACATTTAATCCTCATGTTAGAGCAGCACATAATTATAATATAGTAGAGGACCTGGCCCAATCGCCATCCGCTATGTCGACACTTGAGGTACTGCAAAATTTCCCCTCCCAGAAGCATGCTCTATTATCAGTGATAGGTGGGATTGACCCAATGGAGTCCAATCTTGTGCCCTTTAATCATAAAGGATATGACCCTCAGTTACCGGCTCAACTCGCTTTCCTTATTCAAGTGAAAGCCCTCAATAAAACTGTTCATCGAACAATTATTGATGAGGGGGCATCTACATGTATTATGTAAATGAGTTGTTGGAAAACTTTAGGCTCACCACTCTTTTCGTGATCGTCAATGACATTAAAAGCATTTGATGGATGAACATACACTCCATACGGGATTTTAAGTAACTTGCAAATCGCACTATGGGTCAAAACAGTAGAAATTGATGTTGAAGTTATCGACGAAAACCTCAATTACAACATCCTACTGAGAAGGCCCTGGATATATGCTATGGATGTTGTTGTGTCGACATACTTCAGAAAGATTGCATTTCCTTTCCAAGGAGGAATTACAATCATCGACCAACAAACATTTCTTCCCAATATTTCACAAGTTACGGGAAGCATTCCGATGATCCACGGAAGCTCTCAGTGGCTTCAAAATATCAGAGTAGGCCTACTAAAAGACCCTACATTGATGGGTACTTTTTCCCTACCACCTCCAAAAAATCTGGTGAAGGTGGTCACGTTGGGAACCTGCAATATAGTGTCTTCTATTCAGAAGATGTCTAATCATGATATTAGCATGGATCATCGGAAGGTTTTTCCTCCAAGCCCAATAGAAATATTGTAGCAATCAATGTTTTTGGCATGGGAGGCAAACCCAAATAAATGCTCGTCAAGCGTTTGGATAGATAGGTCTAAGGAATATGGTACCTCTTCAGATCCTTGGTCACGTGTACACTCTACAGACAAAGGAATTGTTCAGTCAATGATAATTAACGGGGCACCATGGGAAGATTACCACCATCGTTCCCATCTTCCAGGTAACAAAGAAGATTGTTCCAGTGACCTTGATCATCCTTCAGGTTTTGATTTCCTATCAAATACTGTAACTACAGTGGACTCCAAGTGAAACTTGTCCAACATTTAAGAGACTATCACCATCAATATCTCGACTAAACCAAATGTTGTAGAGAATATTCATGTCAGCAAATATTGTTCTTCTTCAGAACTGGAAATGTATTATGCTCTCTTTTACGAGTTCAAAGATGTCTTTGCATGGTCATATGAAGAAATGCGAGGCATTGACTCGATCATAGTTTAACACGAAATAAAGATGTATCCAGATGTCAAACTAGTAAGACAATGGCTTCGGCAGGTGCACCCAAAGAAAGCCACTGCCATCAAGGAAGAAGTTGAAAAGATTCTCCATGCTGGTTTCATTTACCTAGTTCCTCTAACTGGTTGGGCATCAAATATTGTTCCTGTAATGAAAAAGCAAGGAACGATTAGAGTGTGCGTCGATTATAGGGATTTAAATCAAGCTTGTCCAAAAGAAAACTACCCTACACCCTTCACTGACCAGATAATTGATGAATGCGCCGGATGTGAAATATTTTCATTTATGGATGGATTCTCCGGGTATAATCAAATAATATCTGCCCACAGGACTAGTCAAAGACTACATTTATTTGTCTGTGGGGCACATTCGCAGGCCGCAAGTTACCTTTTGTTTTAAAGAACGCAGAGGCAACCTTTTCGAGGGCAATGAATTATGCCTTCCATGACATCAAAAACATCATTCAACCATATCTTGATGATCTTTTGGCTCATTCGCGAAAGCAGACCAATCATCCGCAGCATTTGAGAGCGATATTTCTACAGTTCCAACACTACAAGATACGACTCAATCCACACAAATGTGTGTTTTATGTCAGTTCTAGTTTTTTACTTGGCTTTGTAGTCTCAAAGGACAGGATTCGTCTTAACCCATGTAAGGTTCAGGCAGTCATTGATTTGCCTCCACCTTCAAACTTGCTTCAGATTCAGAAACTCCAACGGAAAGCAAACTTTCTGAGGAGGTTCATCCCAAATTACGTCCAACTTGCTAAAGGTTATACGCATATGTTGAAAAACGAAGTACCCTTCATCTGGGATCAGGTTGTCCAAGCTTCCTTTGATGCTCTAAAGGAATCCCTAATAAAGGCATCATTAATGTATGCTGCTGATTATCAAAAAGACTTTAACCTATATCTGGCTGCAGTAGATATGACCATAGCAATGGTTTTAGTTCAAGAAGACAACGGAATTGAACATCCTATCTATTATTTAAGTCGAAAATTAAATGATATGGAAACCAAGTACTCCTATGTTGAAAAGCTGGCTCTCGCAGCTGTTCAAGTGATACAGAGATTTTGACACTATATCCTCTTTCGAAAAACTACCATTATCAGATTGCAACCCCATGACTTATATCTTGTCGCGACAGCTACTGAGGGGGAATATTCTAAATGGATAACAATTTTGCAAGAGTTTTATCTGGAATTCGTAAAATCCAAATCAAAGAAAGCCTTGGTTTTTGCAGAGTTACTATGTGACTTCCCATTGTTGTCCAATGATTCAACATCCAAAGAAACAATCATGGATGAATATTTGTTTTTGATATCTTTAAGCGATCCGTGGTATGGAGATATAATCATCTATCTCCAGACCTAAACATATAGGTCTAATACCTCTCCTTCAGAGAAATGACATACTCGATACCAAGCAAAAGACTACATGTTCATCGGTGATACACTTTACCATCGTGATATTGATACACTTCTACGGAGGTGCCTCACCCATGAGGAGGCTGAAAAAGTCCAGAATGATTGTCACTTAGGCGCATGTGGGGGGCATCAATCTGGTTACGCTACAACAAAAAATATTTTATGAGCAGGATACTTCTGGCAAACAATGTTCAAGGATTGCATAATTTCAGTCAGAAGTTGCCATGCTTGTCAAATATTCGACCACAAAACTAGAATACTACCCGCACCTCTGAAGCCAATAGTTGTTGTTGGGCCATTCGCCAAATGGGGCACAGATTTCATGACATGTAACCCCACCTCTGCTGGGGGGCATGGGTGTGTCATATTCACAGTTGACTATTTTACGAAATGGGCTGAGGCGATGCCTACATTAAACAACAACGGTGAAACAACTGCTCTTTTCTTTTTCAATCATGTAGTCTCCAGATTCGGTGTTCCACAAGCTATAGTCACAGATCATGGATTGCATTTTTGCAATCACATGATGGTTGAGTTGGCCACCAAATTAGGACTGTCCCATGACATCTCTACTCCGTATTATCCTCAAGCTAACGGGCAAGTTAAGGCAATCAACAAAGTCCTGAAGTGCATGCTGCAAAGGATGATTGGAGTCCATAAACGGAGTTGGCACCTAATCCTATACTCAGCCTTGTGGGCATACTAGACATCAGTGAGAAATGTGTCTGGGTTTACACCCTTTCAGCTGGTGCATGGCCTAGAAGCAATCTTACCAGTTTAGTGTGAAATCTCATCCCTCAAACTCGTAGTCGATCTTCTCCCTGGAACTTCAGAAGAGGAGGCTCGTTTCTTGGAATTAATACAAATAGATGAAACCCATTTTGATGCCACCTTGGCTAATGAAGCACATAAGAAACGAGTCAAGGTGCAGTTTGACAAGAATGTCAAGCCCCGTGTCTTCTTAGAAGGTGATCTAGTCTTGCTTTACGACCAGGAGTCTGATAAGTTGGGAGCAGGTAAGTTCCAGTCTTTATGGATGGCCCCCTATATTGTTAAGCGTGTATTAGCAAAAGGAGGATACGAGTTAGTGGAATATGATGGGATTCCACTATCGTAACCTCGAAACGGGTTGTACCTTAAGAATTACTATGCTTGACCCAGTGTAGTAACCTCTTCAAATGCTTTTGTTACATTTTTGTTCTCGCTAAGAGTAATCGGTTTGGTTAGGTAATCCACTTTTGCATGTCTTGCAGATGTTGAACCTATTGGAATCATTTGTTGGATATGCCGATAAAGCGAGTTGTAGTTTGCGGAACCTATCTTTTGCGGCCTGGGCCATCTTTGATATAAGCGGTGAGTTGGTGAGTTTCAGAAGGGTATGTATCGGTTGACCAACGAACAACATCACTGAATATAGTGCGTTGATAGAGATCCTCTCTGATGCCATCGCGTGTGGCATACACTGATTTGTTGTCAGGCTAGACTCACAACTCGTCATTCTACAACTTACCAGCATCTATTCCGTGCGGAATCCAGCTATCTATCACATGTTCTTAAGGGTCAAGATTTTGGAAAGACAGTTCGATTCTATCCAATATCAAAATATTTCCAAAAACTTAAACACATCAACAGATTAACTGGAAAATTATGTGTTATATAGACATTTGTGACATTTATAAAGGAAAAGCATTTCATCAATATTTGCATCAGGATCATATAACTTAACCAAAATAAATCTCCGAAAATCAAAAATATATATATCTGTTTATGGTATACACATAGTGTTCTGTGTCGAAGACAAAATCGGTCAAATGACCTAAAGACTCAAAATGATAGGGGGCACCCTAAGCTAATGGTGCTGGTGATATCAAGTCACCACCTGGGCAATCATGCGTAAAAGCCTAGTCCATCGACTCGGCACGCCAGTAGTACGTCGTTGTAATCTCAGAGACAACTCGTCAGTCCTCACATTCAGGATACCAAGGGTGAGACCCTTGATCTAATCCTGCAATACTGCAAGAGTCTCGGCCACATCTAGGTCGTGAAGGACAACCCTCCCTACAACCTCTCCTATTGGAACGGTAGCTGGTGCTCTCAAGCGCACTGTTGGTCGTACCGGTCCGATATCTGCATGAGCACATGAGTTTTGATTAGTCTTGATAAAAGAAAGCTCAGGAACATTATAAAAGAAATAAATAGGGATATGGTTAGATATTTTACCTATAACACTCCACTGCTCACCAGTCGGCAACACCAAATCTAGGTCACCCCGGAAATCCATACTAGCATACGGACACTCGGAATAAACCATCTCCTGACGGTTGAACCACTCGAAGATGGCATCAGAGAAAGAAACCTCTGGCTGACTAGCATGTCAGACCATAAGGTAAACCCATCTCTGCATCCATGGCTCAGTTGGTTGTGGCGAAGAAAATGAAATATATTGCTTCTGCATCAGTGGGATCTTCTCCAAGGCGAAAGCAGACAAAATAGAACCATAGCCAAAGTTCTTGCATTGTCCGTTTTTCACCTTGGTAAGTTGTTATTTTATCACCGGAAGTACTGCATCACACTAGTTGAACACCTTTGGTTCAAGGCATTCCAAGGCATACTACATATAGAACCTGTTAGCCAAGTGAAGAGCCGCACTACCACCTAGTCTAGCAAAGGTGAACAAGATAGTCCTCAAGGACCAATCAGTGACATCTCAGATGTTGATCCTGCCATCCCTGCTCATCTAAGATCCTTCTCTACAGTATCGGTGAATATAATCCCTCGCAGATTCGGCCCCACGGGCGAAACCTAATAGTTAGAGAAGGGCACCACGCCTCGATAAACTGGTCAAAAGGTAGATGTCCACAATAGTCAAGGGGATGGATTTGCCTCTAATTTGGAACACTTGGTTGGTAGGATCCCATGCATCAAGGAAATATTGCAACAAGCTAATTTGCTGCCTCATGCTAGATATGCGAAAGAACTTGAGCAAACCACAGTTCCGCAATGCAGTTACCGTACCCGGATTGTGTAAAGCAACCATGTCCTCTTCTTCATGCTCGCATTCTTGCTATGTAACAACCATTTTTCTCTGATGAATCTCTAAAAAACAAACAAGAGAAGAGTCAAGATCCTGTTTTGGCAAAAAACAGGCAAAATTTCCATGAAAAATTAACGCACAAGTTTCCCTCCTTGTGCCCATCGCACCCCAGTTGTGTACTAGGTGAGATGCATACTGACTGGCCAATGGCTAGCCCAGTATACATCACACCTTTCGATATACACAGGGTGCGATGGGGGAAAAACGAATTGTTCAAACCCTAGAGGTTCAGGAAATGAAGGAAACATGATCATAATTAAAAAAGGAAAGAATGGAAATGAGGAGCTCAGGTTTAGCTCCTACCTGGTCTAGACAGCGCCGAAAATCATCCACAGAATCTCCTGGAATCAGCTAGTGAAAATCAAGGGGGGAAACACCTCCAAAGCTCCAACAATCCCAAATTCAAATGAAATGGTAAAATGCGGGGTAAAAACTACTTTTAAATTACTTTTCACGTAATTCAAGTAGGGTATTAGTGTTTTAACTCATTTTTCAAGCATGTATTCTCATTTCTAATCAATTTGATGGAGTAATTGAATAGGTAATACGATTTTCGAAAGAACATAATGTTAATGGTGAATCGAATATCAATGACCATTATCACAAGCAGTTTTATGCAAAGTTCAAGCTCGTTAAAAATTAAACCTACGCAATGAGCACATGTTCCACCAGAGTTTAAGCTCATTACAAAATGAACCACCCTCCATTAAATAACCATTGTGAACGCATTATCATCAGTTTTTGAGCCTTGGTCGTGTTCTTACCATCACCTCCACTCTGTTTTAGCCAATCATATGCCTCCATTTGATTGTTTACCTTTTTGAGGAACAACTATGACGAGTGATTTTGTTAGCCATCCTTATAACACTGTCGTGATTAGAAAATTCCAAACCTTACCTAGAACTAGATGCTACCCGAAAATATCACTCGTTCCTTAGAAACGAGTCTCCTCTAAGCTCTTTTCATCTAACTCATAAAATATGAGAAGATTGCTAAGCAATTGGCCTCTTCAGCTCGTTAAAGCTATCAGAAGTGTTATCCCTCCTCTATATTTTAATATTTTTGGACCTGAGGGATTATTACACAAAATGATCGAGCACTTGTCTTCTTTGGCTCATTAAAGCTATCGAAAATTTAGCCCTTTTATATTATTTTATACTTTTTCAGACTTATGGGATTATATGACAAAAAAAGATCACTGGAGTTTCCTTTCCATCCCTTTTTAGACTCTCTAAAATTGAAAAAGGACGGATTTGTCTTTGTCGTTAAACTCGTTAAAACCAATAGCGACAAACTTGTCCATGCAGACAAGAATGAGTTTCACTATTGCTAGGCTTGTTAAAACATAGCGACGGGTTTGCCCGAAGGGCAGATTATAGAACAAGCATATGTTATCCTCCTCAAGCTTAAAAAAAATAAAGAGGTACTGGTCAGCAATGACTCGGGAAAAATTGGGAGGAAAACTTGAAGAAACTTTATTGGTAGCAAGTCGCCCTTGAACATGACACTTTCACTCCGTCACCATGATTGAGTCGGGTTAGGTTATTCCGTTCACTGGTCATATCATCATTGGTCCACCATACCATCCCTTTTTGGGGTTAACGCTACCAATCCATTTCAGTGTCGCCGGTATGTTCAAGAGAAGTCGCTCAGAAAATTCACCAACCTAGCTTCTATCTCATCCACTGCAATACCTTCACCCTTCATTCTTTCATGACCGCCACCCTCAACCATGTATCATCAGATCATTTTCACCTCCACAAAATCATTTTCTCCATTCCATGTCATAGATGTGGGATTCATTAAGGCCCTCCTATGATTGGTCACTTCTTGTCGATGTCAGCTCGTTATCCAAGAAGTCAACCTAGGAACAACCCTTTCAGTACTTTGAAGCTTGCATGCCTCAATGGAAAGTTTCTCACTTCCGACAATAGGTTTACATCAATGGCCTTCAATCGAAAGATTTTGCGTGTTGTTCGACGCCATGTCCCATTTTCACAAAACGTGAATTGTATTGTCGTACCTTGAGGGTCATCATCATTATCAGTGATTCCTCTTGTGCCTGTTAACAACTTACATCATTGGCTGGTAATCAGGCGATGTCTTTCCATGTTCGACTCCAGAACATCTTTTCACATGGATTGACTTTTACTTCGGGCGAAGATCGAATGAGATTGAAGACCCTGGATCTAGTTTCATCCATCCGAGCTGCAATATATTCAGGAAAATAAAGACATGAAATGTACATCATTGTTGCACAAATGATCATCCGAATCAAAGGATGATGGCTCTATCAGAATCATCCATCTGCCACAAATGGTTGTCTGTCCTATGTACATGAAAATGAATCTATAAATCTGAGCATGGGAATGCCCGCCTCAACTAGATCATGCAAATATTATCAAGATAATGTATTGTATTGTATCTTATTACAGGTCACCTTCCAGTTTGAAAAATCTTGGATCCTCATGATAAAGCATTTCACCCGACATCAAAATATTTACGACCTCATGGTTTAGGGGGCAACTGTTATAGACATATTTGGGCACTGCAACCCCAATCATATATGTCCATAAACCAAGGGTTTCTGAGTCCCTAAAAGTGTTGTGTCAACGTGGGAGTCATAGAAGGTGAATAGTAGTGAGTCATATAATTAAAAACCCATGATGAAACATGGTGAAATCGATGCAAGAAGGTAACAAAGGAATATAATAAGTAATAATCTCATGCCATGCTACTGCCAAGAACTATCACAGAAATATTTACCAAGAAAAAAAAATTAATGTGTACGTTGCTTCATGACACATGATATTCACATGAATATTTACACATTATAACTTGTCTTTCTATTTATATTTTCTTTACAGTGTTCTCGTCAACACAAGCCTACAATCCTTCAACATATATAGATTAAAAAAAACCTCTCGAAACAACAGGATAAAATACTTATATGATGCAACTAAGTAGTTAGGGAATTCCAAAGGAAGCTAGACCACTCATACTAACCTATGAGAATGGAAATTACATCCAATTCTCCCCCCGTTCTTTCCACATTCCATAACAATATTATTTTGACAATGATCAAGAGTAATATTTTCTTAGAAATCAAGACCTTTTCATTCCAGCCCAAAACTCTCTATCTCATAGGTCTGTATCTAGAGAATTCCACTAATTTCTAGGTCCAATCCAATGATTTTCCTTATTATGGAAATTTCCTACCCAAATATGAAAACATCCTAATCAAGGTTGCAGTATTCTCCTCTCACCCCATCAAATGCCTCTAGTCTATTCATTCCATCCTTAGACTCTCCCTTGGAGATGTTTTATCTCTAAGGTGAGAGGGAGAGATAGTAACTATATAACTTCCTAGTAGTTGAAATTTTCCTTTTTGGTCTTTTTCAGGTGAATTCCCAAACTCACAATGTTTCCTCCCAAACAAAATAATTAAAAATAACTTTTAGAATTTTCAAAATTCACTTAGGCTTTACACTGAGCCCATAAATTATTAGGTCTCGAGTAGTAAAAGTAAATATAATTAACAAACATATATTTTATACCAATGTTATAGTGTTTTCTTCTTGAATGTGTACGAAAAGAAATGACTTAATGTTGTGGATGAAAAACAAGCCTAAGAATGAAAATGGCTACTAAACATTGTACATCTGCAACAAATGATAGAAACAAAACCTCCCAAAGTCCTAATCTAGGCCACAATCATAGTTAAACAACAAAATGGAATAGTAAAATAAGCGCATGTAACTCCAATAATCCAATGGAAACCATATATAAAAAGAATATATTTTATTAAACATCACCTATGAAGGGAACAAATAATATTACCACTCCCCCTCTACGGTATAGTTTCTTTGTTATCCTCAAATGTCTTCAACTTTTATAGAGTCCTTCTCCTCTATAGTGTCTAAACCTAACAAATAAAAATTTTGAGTTGAATGAGAACTCAAATGGAAAAGAAAAATGTTGTGTGACAATGGTAACAATAAGAGCTGCAAGAGTGAGTGCAACAATGGAAATAATAGGAAGTGAATAATGAATGGAAAGCCCTTCTATTTATAACAAAATATTATGCTATCCTTGAATAACGAGCAATAATAAAATATTATTAACCCCATCCTAGAAATAACAATTGGAATATTTTATTATATTTGGTTAGAGGGAAAGAGTATTTAAAATTTTATTTAGAAATAATAAAAAAATAAATTATTTATTTATCATCTCAAGAAATATGGTTAAGGAATAATAAACAAATAATGGTTTATTTCATTATTCCTAAGGGATTTGTTCAAACTTGACAAGGAATAATAACTAATTAGTGATTACTTAATTATTCCTAGATAAAAATAAGATAATTAATGACTTATCTATATATTTCTCATAATTGGGTCAAATATCACAAGGAATATTAATTAAACAATGGTTTAATTAATTATTCCTAGAAGATAATTAAATAAATAGTGATTTATTTAATTATAAATGACTTAACAAATGTGGTTTATCACACAATTTCTGAGAGTGAAAGCAATTTTACTATGGTAAAATTGGCCCTACATGGTGTAGTTCGACCCATCTAGTAAATTATGGCTAGATGATCATTCTTTTGTGATAAGACATTTCTCCCCAATGTACGAGTGTTAGAAGAAAAACATATGACCAAAGTATGTTGTAAGGACACAATCACTAGACAGCAAAGTGGAGTCAGAGAGAGAGAGAGAGAGAGACCAATGGAGATGAAGCAATAGAGGATAGGGACAAAGGGAGAGACACCAATGTAAGTATCCTTTTATGTTGTGGTACCAAATCTTAGTGAGCCAGGGGAGGCACCTATACCTGCCAAGATAACTTAGTACAACATAATCATGTGCCCAGAAACATGAAAATGAGCAATAAAATACATGTTGAATGGTACATGACATGCTGGCATAACTGAGCCAAAAAATAATACAATGTGTCCCATATATATATTGTGCCTGGAAAAACATGAGCCATGGATGAATACAATAATATTTGAGTACATGAGATATAACGGCCCTTCCCTCAAAAAATGGGTGGGAGGAAGGGTAGAATAACCAAATTAGCCCTGTTGAACAAGAAATGGCTCTGCAAAATTGAATGGATCATCTGAAGGAGATGTGCATGCTATGGACATTGCAAGTGGCAAGAACTGAACCCATCAAATTTGTGGAACTGAATATGAGGCCGTAGCATAATAGGAAGGCATATAGGCACATGGGGGGATACCTGAAGAGCCACCCCTTCATGAGGTCTGAAACATCTCACACACCTAGGAATCACTATTACAATCTATTGCATTACTGGACCATCAAGTGTATGGATCATGAACATGAAACAATTAAGTCAAAGGGAAATGATGATTCCCTTTGCTTCATCTAAGGAACTGAACAAGTGTGGAAGATGGAACCAAGATACAATGCCCTATAGGCCGTTCTTCTGGAATAGATGTGGTGATGTCGATGAAATAGGGCGCACCATAGGTTAGGGAATGAGGATCCTCAACTAAGGCATGAGGGAAAATAGTAATGCGACTGATGGACTGACACCAGGGACAATGGGGAAAATGGGGTTGAGGGACAAACATACAACTTTCCTTATTAGAGCATAAAGTGCATGGTTGACCTGGCAGCGACTGACTCGACTCTGGAGGGGATGGTAGATAGTATGACTGAAGGCCAAAATGGGAAACATAGGATGAATGGTATGCAAATATGAATGGAATATTGTGATATGATAAAATGGGATGTGAAACATATTCCATGGATCCAAAAGTGACTCATTGCGGATGCTCTGAACAAGGGTGACTCGATGACACTACCACATAGAATAGGCTTAGTGGGGACCATGAAGACATGAGCACATGATGCTTACTCATGATGAAAATCACCACGTGAGAGGACAAGTTTTAAGAGGGGGTGGACCTCAAAGTATAAGTGTCACTTTATGAATAAATTCGATTTTGAGAGGTGACGAAGTGACCCTTCTTGGAAACATGGCTTCCTAGTTAAGCTTCAAATCATCAAAAAATAAGAGAGACCCATTATAGTAATTGGTGAGAGATTTCCAATTGAGATGATGGTTCATCAAAATCATTTATGGTTTAGTCACAATGTGTGACAAAAAAACTGTGGTTTTTCCTCTAAAAGGATGTTTTCCCTGCAATTTGAATTCATTTTCTAAGTTAGTTGTGGTGAATTTGGAGAGGAGGAAAAGGACCTAAATATTGTGGAGATCATAATGTATAAACCAACCATTGGAATTAGGATTAACGACTTTCAGGTAGGTGGCCTTACTTACCTCTTCAATTTAAGTGGTTTATTTCTTGATTTTAGTGCCCAATAGCTCCCTGGGAGACCCCTGCCGCTCCTCACGACCATCTCAGACTTTTTTCGGCCTGAAGTGAAAAATGGCTCATAGGAAATGGTCAGAAATCTATGAGCTCACACTTTTTTGGCTAAAATATGTGAGCTAGCTTTGAGAGGGAGTGTGATCTGGTTTCCTAGTGGGGGTTTTAAGTTGATCAATGTAGGCTAGTTTTTTCTTCTCTGAACTGAAAAGACATGTGGTGTTTTGTAGGTATGGGAGAGTTTAAAATCAACTGGTATGAGCGCGATTTGGACACCATTAGATCAAATATTCAGAGGATTAGGGGGTTAATGGGCATTGGCTCGCTATGGGGTTCTCAAGTTGGTAGAGAACCCATTGATGAGGGCAGGTGAGCCCTTGTTATCAAGGATCATGAACTATTGGGCTCTCGACCATGAGGTCGTTTTGGTGTAGGGGCATAGGATATAGTAAATCTTATAGGATATTTACCTTTTGAGCAGACCTCCTCCACTAGGGGTGGTGGGGACAATTCATCCAGTATTTCCTCATGAGAGGAACATTAGAGAGTTTGTGGAGCACCATTGTCCATGAGGTGTTCATGTGAAGGGAATGACCATTCTGATCAGTGACCTAGATAGGCTAGAGACACATGTTGCTTCCGCAACAGTGTTATGGGTCATGGGAAGCCAGGCATTACACCACATCACTAGCGGTAGATGATGGTAGTTGAGAGTGTTTTGGCATGGACCTACTATGGGTGGGCCCAAATGATGTTGTCGTCTGTGAAACGACAGCTGAGTCTGTAAGAGACAGATGAACCATGACTATGCATTTGGTACAGTGCTATGTGCTTTCTTCATTGAGAAGATACCCACCACCCACCCTCATGTAGAGATCCAGGATGGGGGCCCACACAAGCCTCGGATGCACCACATGGGGTAGCTACTATGGAGAGGAGGAGGAGGTGGGGTGGGCGGGTGTTCCGATGTGAACTTTTCACACACTCGGGTCAGATTCCCCTTTACATAGATGATTATCCTTCTAGCGAGATGAACTATCAGAATGATCCTAACCTACCACTTCCACCTAGATGAGCATGGGGACTAGACATTAATTGTCAAGCTATTGTTCTTATGGTTAATTTCATATTTTTATCACATGTATATGGTATTGAGTGTAAAATATGTGGTATGCAGTTATAGCAATGGTAAAACCAATAGGATATGCAGGTTGATTTATAGCAGGATATGTAGATCAGGGACCATCATCGTCACGTTAGGGTCCCGACAAGAATGCTCTACTTTCTTACCTATGTCATATGTGTGATGGGCTCCTGACCAGAGTTTCTGAGTGCGGGTGGCATGAGTTAGATGATGGGTGCAAAAATGAGTGTACATTCCTTCCCTCAGAGTGGCGAGGGACCATACGGTGCATGGTGATGGTTGGTCTATCAGTACATGATCTATGGGTAGGTGGAGCATAACCTTTGGCGTGGGATCCATGAGATAGTGGCTAGAGACAGGGACATGTGGGTCCCCATTGTTTTGATTTTTGTAACATGCTATGGGCATGTCAGATGCATTTAGAGTTATGGGCTCCAAAAATTTGTATGTTTTATGTGTTACATAATATGATTATGCATTTTTATATGATGATCATGGTTCACCATGTGTTTTTTTTATGGTTTTGTTCTATGGTATACATGTGATAAACTCCAATTTAGAATGTTATTTGTAATGGTATCTACATAGTTATTTTCGGCTCCAAGAACATGATTAAAAGTGATGGTTTCAAACTCACCTATCAACAACTTAACACATACATATTTTCCAGATAGGACTTGGTTATGCACGTGATACACACCACTCAATTGCATGACAAGCAACAAGGAATATAACTGAACATAAGGATGAAGGATTCGATGAAAAAAGGCATCGACTGACAAACCTATCACTCCATGATATTCGACCTGGTTACTGGTGGTAGATCCAATGCACATGGCATTTGAATGGACTAACATATGCAAGGGGGTAAAAATGGCCCAGGCTGTCGAGGCTAGATTCTTGGAGAAGTAACTCACACTGTCGGCATAACTGATTCACGGTGTGGATTATGGAACCATATAAAATGTGCAAAAGACAACATATCAGATGATGCAACCTACCTAACTTCATGACAGAAATAAATACATGCAAATCAATTGGATATGCTATGACTCAAATTTCTTGAGGTAGAGTGAATTGGGAAAATTAGGAAGGAGGTGGCGTTCAGAATCCTCCAAAAAATATGCCCCCTTTGCCCAAGTGCAAGGGTAATCAGGGGTAGACTGAGCTTCCGTGATGTCACCATTGAAATGAAATATGGGTGGATGGGAGGACGAATGACTACATGATATGAAGATAGTACTTGGTGCATCATCCTGAGAGAAAAGGTTCACATATGCATCATCTAGAACAGTAGACGACAAGCGAGTAGATGGAAAATCTACCGATGTTGAGACTTGGGTTTCCGATGAAGGAGGTTCGATAGAGGCACGTGCATAAACCTTAGAAAGGCTTGTCTATGAGGAGCTCATGGATGACGATAGGTAAAGGATATGGACCATGCAGTCCGTCATATCGACATTGGGGGGAAGGATCACAATGGTGATCTAGGTGGCCCCAGACACATGTAGAATTCCAAGAGGACTCAGAAAGGGTCCAAAATCAAAGTGATCATAAGGTTCTCAAACCAAGACCAGAGTGTAGACCTCGTCGCCCTACTTGGAATGGTGTGAATGGTTCGTCAAACTGAGCTCGTATGCAAAAGATAGAGCTCTTCAAAGTTTGACATGACAAGGGAAAAAACGGGGCCCACACTGTGCCACATGGCATCCCAGTTAATAGGTGGGATCCACTAAGTTTATGTGGCAACTGAATAACCACTAAACTATCGACACATGGTGTGCTAGCATTGGTCACCTAACCCTGCATAAAAGACATTTTTTTTATATTAAAATATCATAAAAAAGGACAAAAATCATTTTAAAATATTGAAAATGGTTATTAATAACCATATAACAAAAATCATATATAAATTAATGTGATTCAATATTACACACACCAAAAATAACTTAATGAAAAGTAAAAAATGGATATGGTTATGAAAAGTATTGATATGGTTATTAAGAATATGGTTATGCCATAACCATATGCCCCCATATTTAAAACTTAACCACCCACCAATGTATAACCATGTACACCATCGCATTTAAAGTGAGGTCAGTCGGAGTTGAACCCACAAACGGTAGGAGGGCCAACCCCGCTCACGCATCGGCCCCGCCCACGTGCCGACTTCATGTGTCACAACCCAAAACAAATCAATACAACAAATACACCAATGAAACTGCGCCTCATAAATGCAATGGTATTAATGTGCCAACAAAAAAATTTAACGCACTATTTTGGAGAGGTGGAGATTCGAAACCACAACCTTCGCCTTCATAGCCTCCTCCACCACTGTTGAGCCATGTGGGTCGGCTTTGTTAACTCCGCCACCATTGTGTATTTAACCCTTGAACTTCTTTTGCATAGGGAATGAAGGTGGTGAAATGGAGAGTGGATAGGAGTACCCACTGCAGAACCCTGAGAAATGGAGCTAGGAGCCATGAACCATGAAGCTGGGAAAAGAGCAGATGAAACCTTGATTGAGCCAAATTCTCAAGAGGGTGAGATTTTACTAGTGTCCAAATTGGACAAATTTTATGTCAATCTTACAGCTCTCAGTGACACGATCCTGATGGCGTAGTCATAATTTTGATCTAAGCAGCAGATGTTTAGATGAACCAGAGGAGGGAATCTTGGAGGAATCTAGGGGAAATCTAAAAGATTCCTTAAGCCCCATATTCTCACTTTGTCAGAATTCATAAATTTGACAGTCGATTTTACCCTATTTGATGCCACAAATCTGATGGTGCAATCAAATTGTCCATTTGATCATTTCATTTTGCAGCCACTTTTCAAAATGGAGTGCAGGTGTCAGCATTCATGTGTGAACAACCATTTCCATGAGATTCAACGATGCGAGATTGATGGTATGACCACCTTTAGCAGTTTGACATCATTTTCTTCAGATGGCCCCAGGGTGTGAGGTATATGTAGTGTGTTCATGTACTTCTTTTTTCCATGAGATTCATTGTTTTACATAGATCCTTGTTTAATGTTTTATGTTGGATCTTGTTTTCTTACTTGTTTCATGATTCCTGCTTGATGTGACATGGAATCATTTGTGAGATATACTTCTTGTCATGTTGTTATTGAGATCCATTTTTCGCCATCTTGACGGGATACTCATGTTGTAGTCATGTATGTTGGAACTGAGCTCCCTTTGATCCCATGATTGGTGGGATGCTCATTATTGTCATATGTGAAATTATGTCATACTGATAGGAGTCCTTTTTCGAATGAGAGTTCTTACAGCGGAACATCTCTTGGAGCCACTCCTACATGAGGGAATATTCCTTGTATGATAGATAAAACACATGCATGTACATCATCACTCTTTCCAGCACTTAATGCAGTGGCCTACACCATCTTGACATCGGGGTATGGAGACGTAGTCCCTCCTAAACGAACTCCGTTATCAACGTCTTGAGTTTTATGTTGCTGATGATTGTCATGTTCCTTCTTCTTTACAACATGCATATCTATTCCTTTATGCTATTTGAAATGCAATTCTAACAACATCACGAAAGTAAAAGACCCTTGTTAGATTTACGAGTTGAGTCAACTCAGATCATGTTTGGTATCAGAGAGGTCTTTGTGTGGATGTGAATTTCAAGCATGAATAATGGAACGTGCAGTGATAGAGGATCAAAAAGCGATGTATGAGACCATGCTCAAAATTTCCCGAAGGGTGGAAATAATGTATGAAGTTCTACAAAAAGAGACAGAGGAAGAGGAGCGATTGCAGCTTCAGTTGCGAGTCACAGAAGAGGCCCTCAAAGAACTGAAGCGCAACAAAAAGAATCTTCAAACAAAGAAAGTTGAATTGAAGATGCTTCTACATGAAGAGAAAGAGGAAAAATAGAGTGTGCTACAACCACTGCAAGCTAAGGACGAGACCTTGGAAAAGATGTACCGTGACCCATGTGAGGTAAAAAGTAGTTCTCCAAATTCATGTATGTTTCCTGATGATGATTTTGTTGTTTTTGAAAACCATACCACAGGAATTGGCTCCAAATTATTGAAGAGAATGGGGTATGAAGGAAAAGTCTTGGGAATTAATGGCCAAGGCATTGTGAACCGCATCAAAATAGAAGAATTACCCCGTCAGGCAGGACTTGTGTATGTCAGGAAAGAAGTTGGGGAATGCACCAAGACAGATAGTGAACCACAAACAACAGATGATGAGCAGCCCTAATCAGTTCTTTCCAACTCGACAGTGGAAGTAAAATATCTTGATTTCCTTTCAATTTCGTCTTCACATAATATGGTTTCTCTTGGAGATTTGGAGATCCCAATTACAAGGACAAACATGAGGCTCCTTACCAAGACGCGGCATAAGGAGGAAGAAGAACTTGGGTACACCGAAGGAGAATGCTCGAAGGTGTCAGATTCTTCCGAGACATCATCGAAATCATCGAGGAAAAAGAATGATGGGAAAACATCACCATCATCCCATGGTAGTGGCCATTGTAGGGAAAGAGCTGAGGCAAGCTCTCATCACCATAATGACATTAGAGACAACAAGGAAAGTTATAACTAGTCTCGATATTCAGAATGATCATTTCAATTATAGTCATGTTTTTAATGATGGACATAAATCATGGAATAAAAGAACATGTAACTTTTGTGGATTACATAACCATACATTTTCTAAGTCTTGGAAAAGAATAGAAACACACAAAAGAGGCATGAAATACCCTCTCAATAGTAGGTAAAGAAACATGTAAAGTAGATCTAGAGGAAGAAGACGTATTGCAGTCATTGCAATATAATTGGTCATAAAAGGGCCATATGTTGGAGGCTTCATCCAAAGCAGTGCCTTAAAGACAAATATTTGGTGCATGAACCAAGTGAAGTAGTTGTTCGAAAAGAAAAACCACCACAGGGGGATGACCCATTCACATCGATAAGTGAAAAATGGTTTCTAGATATGTTAGCTTGTCGTGGTCATGATTTTGCAAATCATTTGTTGCATTTTAAAATGTAAAAAGTGATGATGTGTTTTCCATCACTTGTTAAACAACAATGATGTCTAGTCTTATTTTTTGTTGCACTTTAAACTGCGAAAGTGATGTTGTGTTTCCACAACTTGTTAAAGATAAAATAGTGTTTGGCCTTATTCTTGTAAATCATTTGTTGCAATGATGATGTGTTTTCCATCACTTATTGAAGCAATAATGATATGTTGGCCTTGTTTCCATAGTTGGGACATTGTTTCCATTTTGATGTAAACTTGACCATTGAGTATGTGCTATAAAGTCATGGCATGTATGGAGTGCTTGGGTCATTAGTTGGTCATGTAAGGCAAGCATGTAATTTGGAAAACAATGTACTACAGGTTTACAGAGGTGGCAAGTGTCATCTCATCATTTACGGCTCCAAAGGACAAAGGTGAAGGAGAAGGAAGGGTGACATATCAGATACTTGTAAGTGTAGATAAGGTATATAGAAGTTGCAGATTATTTCTCATTCTTTTAGAGGAACAACGGTTCCTCAGTGGGGAGGATTGATCTCGGTGGCTCCAGACACATGCAAAATTCCAAGAGGACTCAGAAAGGGTCAAAAATCAAAGTGATAATAATGTTTTCAATCTAGGACCAAAGTGTAGATCTCATCATCCTGAACGCAACGATGTGAACGGTTCGTCAAACCGAGCGCATATGCAAAATATAGAGCTCTTCAAATTTTGACATGACAAGGGAAAAAATGGGGCCCACAGCGTGCCACATAGCATCCCAGTCAGCAGGTGGGACCCACTAAGTTTATGTGGTGACTGAATAACCAATAAAATATCGACACATGGTGCGCTAGCATTGGTCTCCTAACCCTGCATAAAAGACAAAAAAAATAATATTAAAATCATTAAAAAAAAGGGACAAAAATCATTTTAAAATATGGAAAATGGTTATTAATAACCATATAACAAAAATCATATATAAATTAATGTGATTCAATATTACACAAACAAAAAATAACTTAATGAAAAGTAAAAAACGAATATGGTTATTAAAAGTATTGATATGGTTATTAAAAATATGGTTATGACATAACCATATGCCCCCATATTTAAAACTTAACCACCCACCAACTCATAACCATGTACACCATCACATTTAAAGTGATGTCGGTGGGAGTTGAATCCACGGACGGTGGGAGAGTCGGCCCTGCCCATGCGGTGGTTCCATGTGTCACAGCCCAAAACAAATCAATACAACAAATACACCAATGTAACCGCACCTCATAAGTATTAATGCACCCAACAAAAAAATTTAGCGTGCTATTTTGGTGAGGCGGATATTCGAAACCACAACCTCTGCCTTCATAGCCTCCTCTGCCACCATTGATCCACGTGGGTCAGCTTTGTTAACTCTGCCACCATTGTGTATTTAATCCTTCAACTTCTTTTGCATGAGGAACAAAGGTGGTGTAATGGAGAGCAGATAGGAGTGTGCATTGCAGAACCATGAGCGATAGAGCTAGGAGCGGAACCATGACACGCTATTCGAGACATTTATTTTTTAAATTAATTTATTGCAAGTGGAACCATAAACCTTGGAAAAGAGTAAGCAGAACCATGATTGAGCCAAATTCTCAAGAGGGCAAGATTTTTCCACTGTCCAAATTGGACAAATTTTATGTCAATCTTACACCTCTCAGCGACACGAATCTAATGGTGTAGTCAGAATTTTGAACTAAGCAGGAAATATTCAGATGAACCAGATGATGGAATCTTTGGGGAATCTAGGGGGAATCTAAAATATTCCTTAAGCCCCATATTCTCACTTTGTCAAAATTCAGAAATATGACAGTTGATTTTACCCTATTCGACACCACAAATCTGATGGTGCAATCAGATTTTCCATTTGACCATTTCATTTTTCAGCCACTTTTCAAAATGGAGTGTAGGTGTTAGCATTCATGTGTGAACAACCATTTCCATCAGATTCAACACTATGAGATTGATGGTACGACCACCTTCAGCAGTTTGACATCCTTTTCTTCAAATGGCCCCAAGTTGTGAGGTATATGTAATGTGTTCATGTACTTCTTTTTGCTATGAGATTCATTGTGTTGCATAGATCCTTGTTTGATGTTTGATGTGGGATCTTGTTTTCTTACTTGTTTCATGATTCCTGCTTGATGTGACACAGAATCATCTGTGAGATGTACTTCTTGTCATGTTGTTATTGAGATCCATTTATCGTCATGTTGATGGGATACTCATGTTGTAGTCATGTATGTCTAAATTGAGATCCATTTGATGCTAGGATTGGCAAGATGCTCATTATTATCATATGTGAAATTATGCCATATTGATAGGAGTCCTTTTTTGAATGAGAGTTCCTGCAAGGGAACATCTCTTGGAGCCACTCCTACATGAGGGAATATTCCTTGTATGATAGAGAGACACATGCATGTACATCATTTCTCTTTCCAACACTTAATGCAGCGGCCTACACCATCTTGACACTAGGGCCCGAAGACGTTGCCCCTCGTGAACGACCTTCGTTATCAACGTCTTGAGTTTTATGTTGCTGATGATTGTCATGTTCCTTATTCTTTACACCATGCATATTTGTTCCTTTATGCTATTTGAAATGAAATTCTAATACCATCATGAAAGTAAAAGATCTTGGTTAAATCTGGGAGTTGAGTTAACTTGGATCATAGGATCAGAGTCCCCTTGCTTTGGTACACTAGGGGTACCATAATTGAGAGGTCGAGGAGCAAATGATAGACTACGAGTGGCCTTGTATTCACGAAGTGCTTGAAGGTAATCACGAAATTCGTCCAGACGAGAGAAATAATGGGAATAATTACCATAATGATCGCACAAGGCACAAGGGTGATTTGTGCGCAACCTTTTAAGTCATCTGGATGGTCCCAGTAAGGTAACTTGGACCTTAGGGGTATTTGAATAAGGGGACATTTCATGAACCAAAGGTTTGAGATGAGGAAATCTAGGATAATTACTGGTGGCAAGCCAAAAAGTCTCACACAAAGCGCACGAAGGTGGTGGATTTTGAGCTTTGGGAGATGGATGTGCTTGGGGAGTCTTGTTCTTTTTTATTGGCTTTGTCCCCTTGTCCAGATGATTTCGCAACAACAATGGGTTCCTGGATAGGTGGTGGTGGAACTAGAGTAGCGATAAGGGTTGTAGGGACTGGTTGAAACCGGGTCAAAGCATGATATGGTCTTAGCTAACAAAGAGAAGTGTTCATAGGGGGATCAATGTACCACACTAGGATTCCCAAAGTCATGTTAGGGAGGACCAACGAAGTGATGAGAGGGAAAAAAAAGATTCCCAAAGGAGGAAAAAAGAAAGGTATATGGCCTGCAGGGTAATGTCATGGTAGAACATCTCCTGGATGGTTGAGACTTAGAGGAACTACTCCTGGTGAGAACAAAGAGGAGGCAACCACAAAAGGAAGAGTTCTTAGGGAGGTGGATCTGGCTCGCTCAAGTGGGATGGTAACCACGTGGTGCTGAGGAGATGGTTGTGGATCATATGTACGAGACTAGTTATGAGCAGCCCATGATGCTTGTAACATGCAAACAATCAAAGATCTAGGTTCAAAGATAGGAGGGGGAGGACTGGGGAAAGCACCTAATAATGAGGAATCTTTGAAGACTCTAGGTGAGACACCGGTGAGAGGGGTAGAGGGCTGTTTGTCCGACATCGATGAGATGATGGACTCAAGGGAGGTCAAGGATGTCGGCTCACAGTATGTCCACTGATTGATAGTGACAATGTTCCATTCATGGGGGAATCACATATTGAAGAAAATCACGGATGCGACCACTAACATGGCATAAGTGTAATTACGACCTAAGAGAATATTGTAATCGAGAGGGTCATCAATAACCTCGATATCTACATGAACAGTCTTGCCCGCAAGAGTTAGTGGAAAATTGAGATACATTCGGAGAGGCTGGGAGGAGTGACCATCCCAAGAATGCAAAGTAATTGTGGATGGGGACTACTTGGGTGACTTGAGTTGCTTCCAGATAGTAGTGGATATCGCGTAGGTGGATGTGCGTTCATCAATACTGTATCTAGAGATGATGACATTGCGAACTCAGACTGCTATCTGGAATAAAAGGGATGGAGGCAACAGAGGATATTCTGACATATCATCAGGAAAGAAAATCAAATGATCTTCTGAAGGATATATTGTGCCCAAGCAGTTAGTAGAGATTTCTTTTGTGAGGGGCACGACTGGAGGGCTTCCAGCATTAACATGGCAGTAGGTGATTGTGCCAAGTCGTCTACTATACTGTACGTATGGGCAACTTGGTTAGAATCCATGTTATGGTGTAATGGTTCATTGGGGATCTTAGGATTGAATTAACTTTAGGTTGAGGGATCTATAGGAAACCAATTGGTGCCTTAAGAGGTTCAGTAGATGCTATGGTTTTGGACTCAGCGGCAGATGAAGTTGACGGCTTATTACATTGACACGACCGAGTCTGCTAGGTGACATTAGAGCTATTGACCTCATCATAATTCATCATGAGGATTTGGTAGTCACTATGACCAGAAGTTTGGCGAAGGTGAGCTTCTTTACCTGGTTTAGGTTGAGCTTCTTTACTGTTGGTTGGGATGGTGTAGGATTCTAAGCTCTATGGGTGGTCAACCTCTAGAAGCTGCTTGGGCTTCCCACATTTGGCGCATCTGGGATAAGAAGGGACACTCATGAGTATAATGGCCATGTACACCACAACATGCACAAGGCTTGTTCATTCAAATAGCCTTGTTCTTCTTGAGTTGGTCTCCCTATTGTCATTTTTTGGTGTTAGGCTGGTTTCGCTAGGGTTCGTTAGGTTTTTGCCCTTGGTTACCCTTGTTACATTTTCCCTTATTATTTTTCTTCGAATTTTGGGGATTGGTCCCACTCTGCTGTGCAAACACTTGACTCTAAGGGGGCAGTGGTTGCTGGGGCTGAGGATGCACGGGAGGTTGCAACGCTAATGCTTGAGGGGTTGGAGCACTTGGTGGTGCATAGGTATAATATGGTGAAGGGGAAATGGTCTGGTAGACAATTTGATCACTAGATGGCTTTGACATTTGATGATGTGGTTGGATAGATGCATGAGATGTGTTTTCTCCTAAATACACATTGCTAGAAAGAGGGGCATAACCATTATAGGAACTAGTGCCTCCCTATGGATATCTAAACTCTGTTGAGTATATGATGAAGTATGTGAAAGAGCTCCAATGATACCATCGGCAGTGTCAAATGCCCCCAATGCATCGGCATCACCAAGATGGGGGAGGTCTGCTATAACGGTATAGACATAACCAAATTGAGCATAAATCAAGTCATATATACCAGTAGTCTGGAGAGCCTCTTCCTGTGTCTGAAGAAAATGAGACACAACATCTTTGGAAATAGTTGATAAAAGAGTGCTAAGGAACCAATCTAGGTAGACACTTTCTTCGTAGGGCGGATCACGACACATGCTCCACCTTCTACGTCATTCCTGTACATGATCGGAAAGACGAGTTGCTGACGACTAACAGAATGTGTTCAAGAGATCTGCACCAGTGTTGTTTCAGAGAGGTAACTGAAAATATGAGAGGAAATCTTTCGCAAGCATCACAAAAATGGAATGAGAGGTGGTGGGCTGGTCTACCTACCATTTTACGACATCTCTAGTGATGGTGCGTTGGAAAAACCTAAGATGAATGGAATCATTGGTAATGGAATTGGATGAACACCACATATGGAAGGAGTAGACGTGATTAGTGGGGTCGTATATAGGATTACCCTCAAACAAGGGAATTTCAGAGGGAAGCTTAGTTGGCATAGCCGGGCAACCAATAATGTGGTGTATAGGGCCATTAATCAAATATCGAAAATCTTGGAGGCTTAACCCAACCATGAAAGGTAGAATGGGCGCTATCAAATGCTTCCTAAGACGGTTTTTCTAGATGTATCCACTAGGGTAGAACCAAAAGAAAACACCTGTTTGGGTTCCTGCACTTGCAGCGGGTCCTGACATGATGCAAATAAGTGGTGAAGCAGGCTCAAAGTCAGATGAACTATAAGAAGAGTCAATATGGGGACTCTGAAGACTATGAACTCTAACCCTACAGGGAGGAGTAATATGCCGAAGTAGAAACTGGGGATAAATTCCTAAGAGTCTCCATGACAAGCACCTTGGGGGCACAATGGTTATAAGACACAAGTGACACAGAAATGGTGAAGGTAGATCAACAAGATATTTTTGTCTCTATTTGGGGAGATAAATTAATTAGGTTAAGTCTTGGCTTGGCAATGTAAACCAAGCTCCCTTCACTTAAGGTGTTCTTGTGTGTGTAAGTGTGTTTACTAATGAAGACTAGATCATGTTTGAAAAAAGAAAAATATTGTTGAAATAAACTGAAATTAAAAATAGAAAATGAACAACAAATCGACTTTCTAAACCCCACACAAATGGGTTTCCAAACATTGTGCTGGTTGGTGGTGAAATTAACTCAAAACACACAAAAAGGGCCAAGAGATCTAAGCGTCAGTGTGACTAGGATCAAATGACACTATGCTGCTAGAAAGTGGTGCAACAACAACAAAAAACTAGGGGGGAGAATCACTGCATAAAGGTACAAAGATGGGTGTGAAACCTAGGGAAACCAAAGGGGCCCTAAGGAAAATGGCCAAACAATGTTTAGGATGAAAATTTGGATGGAAACAACCTATCTATGAAGATCTAAAAAAAGAAGGTACAAAAATGGAAAATATGGCTGAAAGCTCTACAAAAACTCAAACTTCCTACTAAGTTAAACTCCTCCTATAAACGTGGAAGCATACTAGAATCCCTAAGGGGATAAATTCCACTTTGGTGAGAAAAAAAGAGTAGATCAAGGCCTAATCTTGGTGATACATGTTGAAAATAATACTGAGAGGGGGAGTGAACCAGTATTATCTAGTTCTTTTAACAAATCTTCCTTATTTACACTTTGAATTATTTTTGCATATCAGTACCATAAAATAATGAACATGAACAAGAAAAACAGACAGTCACATCAAAGAACACCAGATATAAGGTGGAAACCCAATGTGGGTGAAAACCACCTGCTGCAATATGTCTCTATCTTCTTTCAAATTAGAAACTCCTTTTACAATGGTCTTGTACTGGTGCAGTCCTTTACCAGTACGCAGGCTGCAACCTGCAGAGAGCTACAACTCTCTCTCGTTTTCCAGTCTCTCCTGGAAGGGAGCTACAACCCCCTACTTCTTTTCTTTCAAGGACCACTTTTCATAAATTTTCAAACTGGATCCATAAATATCAAATGATCATCAAGTACCAGTAAGTCACCCAGATAACCAGATCCACAATAACAGAAAACTAAACCCAGAACACCTT